>JABCKO010007973.1:4225-40744 GCA_018855915.1 Tephrocybe sp. NHM501043
TCATCAGTGCGCTGATCAGAATCGGAGTTTGCCCCTGCCTCTGCCTTGGACCATGCCGCGCCACCGCCGGCCATCAGTGATAACAAATCCTCCCCCAAAACTTGGTTGCACATACGACTACATTGTAGGGGCCTTGTCGTTGTCATCCTCGCGGTATTCCTAACGGCTTGGCAGGACGGACTTACGGCAATTGCTCCGCCAACTCAGACTTCAAAATCTTGCAAATACGATAGCGTGCGCTCAGGATGATAAATGGTACAGGGAAAAGGTGCAACAGATTAGTCTGTGTTGTGTTGATTGAAGAAAGGATACAAGAAAAGTTATGAGACTCACGTGGGAGAGTAGGATTGAGATTTTGTGGTGGAATTTGGTATTGCTACAAATGGGATTCGAGCCCGTCGGAAGCAAGAACCAATCAGTTCTGAGTATACGCAGCCATGGCAGATTACGACCAACGAAGTAAAGGTCAAAGACTGTGATTAAAGAGGCGGAGAGAAGCGCTTTGAGCTCAGTGGGAGTCGGAAGGTTGTTGTTGTTGGGGTTGTATAGCCTTGAAGTTGATGATGCCAGTAGATGCATTTTTCTTCGAGCCTATGAACTCAGCGCTAGCGCAGAGGCATCACACAACGCAAGGCTCGCACATGCGCTCTAAATAGAACCTTGATGCTGCGCACCAAAAATACACTACGCTTCTCAATTCTGCCCCCAAGAGGATCACCAGACCGTGAGTGCTATCAAACCCTTCAAGACGTCCAGTGTCAAATGCAGTCCTCGGCGCCTCCAATGCTTTATCCTCGACGTAATGGTGTCTGGAAAGGACAAAGTCAAGTCATCGACGACTGCCAGGGCAGAGTAAGCCTTCAGATACACAGCGCACACCAGCAACTTTGTGATTGGGGAGACAATGTGGAGTTTGTTTGTGCCAAGGAAAGAGAGTTGATACAAGAGCCTCAGGATCAGGGTAAGACATTGGTGAGTTACTCATCTACATATATAGACCGAGCGAGGTTCTGTTTATTGCATTCGCGCTAGACTAGAGAAATCGTCGTGGGTTTAACGACACATTATCAAGGCTGGCTTTCTTTGCAATCTCCGATTCAATCTGCAGAAAATGTGGTAGTACAGAGATGAAATTGCCTACACACAAGTTTACTAGCATCCTATTCAGTAGCAAACTTCAACAACGTCTTCTTCCCTTGTCGGCCAGCCGATGCTTTTGCCAGGATATCCCTTACACGTTGGCCTATTATCTGGTTCGAGTCCTTCGGGCTGACGGACACGATCTCGTGTGCAGGTTCCTTCAGCTAAATGAATTAAGCTATTAGTGTAAGTCGATTAAAAAATAGTCTGGATGATAAATACTTGCCTTGCCCTGACCCATAAGGTTTGCAAGTATCTGCATGACACGTACACGGTCACCACGTACTGAGCGGGCATACCATCGAGTCTGCCAGAAGCCGTGGCAAGTCAAGTTCTTAAAAATAAGGAGCGAAGTTGGCAGTGAGAGAGGCTGCTTTGACATTGCCCCGTAGGACACGAGGTGGGCGTCGTTTCCGAGAAGACGCGCCATTAGTGTAGTTTCTTTGCCGCCAACACAATTTAGACCGAGACGGATGTCCTGTTGGACTCAGCATAAGAGTATGGCGCGTATATGAGCTGTATGGGTGTACCTTGCCTCCCGTCCACTCTTTGATTTCTTTACGGAGGGACTTGTCGGAAAGCGCGTCATAGGTGAGGACCTTGGTCGCACCGAGGTCCTCGAGCTGTTTGACTGTTTCTCCCAAGTTATCTCTAGTGGAAGGACATCAGTACATGACGTACTTCCTATACGTTGGATCTACCGAGGCCGCACGAAGTTGAGGGTCTTGAGTCCCCGAGAAGCTGCTATTTGAATCACTGCCTGGCCGACCTAGATATCGAATATCAATTGAAGTTAGTCAGAAAAATGAAGCAGTACGCACAGCACTATTAGCTCCGTTCTGAACGATCCAGTCCCCTTCCTCAAGGCGCAGGTAGTCCTGCAGCATGTTGTACGCTGTTGGGGGATTCACAGTCATTGTAGCTGCATGGACCTCGGTGAGCCCTGGTACCCTTGGCACCTTTTCAACGTCGTCCATTCCGACATTCCTGCCTGAGCACCACGTCCCCAACTGTGGTTTGGTCATGATGACCCAATCACCCTTTTGAAGGCCCTGTACACCGTCGCCAACCTCGTCTACTTGTGCCAAGCCTTCATTGCCGCCCACAAACGCCGGTGAGTCAGTGCTCCCTATCCCTGAGTCGGTCAGATCATTCCTAGGCTCAGCTTTAGCTGGATATACGCCTTCAATGACGTTGAGGTCGGCAGGGTTGATCGGAGCGAGGAGGAAGCGGACGTTGAGGGTGTTTGTAGGTGGTGGTGGCAGCGGACGGTAGCTGAGAGCAGTGAGGACTTTTGCGGGGTCACCTTGCTGTGCGTAGACGATGGCGCGGTTGGTGAAGGCGGTGAACAGCCGTCGTGTTGGGAAGAAAGCCATAATGATGATGTCAGCGGCTGTCAGCTTTCTTCTTGACCACACACCCAGTCATGGCTCACAGTCTCGCTGCAGAATGTACCCCGCTCAAACTGCAGTACGACTCCTGCTTCAACGCCTGGTTTGAGGGATATCTAGAGCCTGCTGTCGCTGCAGCTTCGTCTCCAGCTCAGCGCGAAGCCTTTTCACAGCGCAAGGCCGCCGAGTTCAATGAAAAGTGCGGGAAGATATGGGAGAAGTACCGCGCATGCGTGGAGGTGCGTGAGACTACAGTTATCGTAGAACTATTTCTGACCCATCGCGCAGAAAGCAGTAAAGGAAAAGGGCCTCGACACCCTGCTACAACAGGCTCGGGACGAAAATCCGCTCACAGAGCCACCACCACCTCCTTCATCGGAAAGCTCGTCATAGCGTCGACTTTTCGCAATTAGACTCAATTGGAATAGCCGTTAGGAGGGGATTAAATATCGCTGTTGGCGTAAAGCTGAATGTGCGATTTGTGCATACTTGTACAGGTGAAATAAATAGAATAAAGATACAATCTCAACTCCTTCTATCACTGGAACCGATACAGTGCTGTCTTCTCCACGTCTTCCCCTGTGGTCCATGTCCTCTGGTTAAACATCCATATTGGTTTCCGCTCCCGTCCCGCGGGCAACACCCGCAGCCTTTCAGTGATTACATCCAAGACCCGGCGCGCCATCTCCTTGCTCGCCATTGAACCGTCGTCCACGAATAAGACGCCCTTTTCCGCCCAGGAAGTCCCTTGTGTGTCTGCACACCATCCGCAGCCAGCCAGTAGAGCCTCAATGGAATGTATTCGCTGTCCACGGGGTACAGCGCTCTTCAAACCCCATGACTCCCCTCGCGGTTTGGCAAACCACACGACAGAGTTCTCGAGGAAAGATGGTCTTGTAACGGAAGCGGCTGGCGTACATTCAGGTGGTTGTACGGAGGCTTTTGGTCGTGTAGGTTGGATGGTTTTTCGTCGCTTCTGAGGGGATGGCGTTGATGGTGGGGAGAAAGGTATCACATGCATAGGCTTCAAACTTGGACTTCGTGTATCACTCAAAGAACTTGCTTGACTAAACACAACGTTCGTCATTGTTCCAAGTGGTTGAGTGGCGCTCTTTTCGGCTTGTTCTTTTGGTGTTGGGGGTGATTGTGAAGCAATTTTGAGTTCGCTCGCCTTTATGACAGGGCTCATTGCAATGGCAATGGGAAATTCCGAGCGCATTGCAAGAGGTAATGGGGGCTGGGACGGTGATACGCTTTCGTCGTCGCTTGTTGGTTCTCGCCCATCCATATCAGCCAGCTCCTTTCTCCACTTCTTGTACGATACCTCCCTCTGGGAAACGGACTTGGCTCCAGGAGATGCCGTGATGCCCCATATCTCAGCAGAGACATCTTTCGCCTGTTTGTCTGAGGTATCGCGCCCGACCGCTTTGCATGCAATTTTGTGTAGTTCCTTGAGGTTCACACCCTCTGTCCATGGGCGCTCGCTTGGCCGGTGGACCTTGGTCACTCTTGGGAATCGTAGTTCGTAATGCTATTATCAAAAGTGAGCAATCATCAGCGCCTTCGTACTGGTGAAAAGTGCCCACCTTGCTCTTTGGAGCTCGGGTAAAGCCTGCTCCAAAGAGTTCGGCGAGCAAAGGCTCCTTCAATATAAATTTTGGAGGCGCAAGGCTAGGAAGTAAGCTGAATGTGTATTTGAGATCATGAGTTTTCTGTGGAACGAGTCAGAAAAGTCCAAGATCATCTGAATAAGAGTTCTGCTTGCCATTGCCGGGCTATATGTCAGTGTCTCCGACTTGCGTATCAGAAAGTTGATTTCCTCCAGCTGGTTGCGATTTAACCCATATGAAACTGTGAAGTACACTCGGAGATGTGGCCGACGAAAGGGCTAGATGACAACGGATCAAATGGCTGCATGTGCGTGCCAATGCAGTCAATTAAACCTACCTGGTGCAGTATCTCCTCAGGATTTTCCACTCCACCGATGTAGAATGTCGTCATCGTCGAAGGAGGAACTAAACAAAGGACCATCAGCAACTGCGTCCATCTCCATTGAGCGTCTCACCCCTCAACACTCTTCCTCGTTCCCTTTCCCATGACACCCCAACGATGGCCATATCGACTGTATCCCCATACCCAGGGATGTAGTCTTTCTTTAGCTTGACCCAAGGCATCAAAAAGTCGTGATACTTCGTTTCTTCCCCTTTCAAGACGAGCCCTTCCAGGTGCCTTGAGATAGAGTTTGCGAAAACCCTCTCTAGGGCTATGACTTGGGGCAAATCTTTGTAGTAAACGCCACGAAGTCCGATGGGGATCCGTTCAGCGAGGATACATTGACCTGGAATAACCTGTATGATGCGCTCGAGAATCTCGCGACGCTGACCGTAGGGAGTCATTAAAAGGGACTTGGAGTCGAGAGAGAGGACGTCAAAAAAGACGAGCCCTAGTTTCCAGTCGTCCGAATAGTCGGTTTGCATCGAAGTCTGAGAACATCTGGCGAAAAAGGTTTGAAAGGCCCGAAGGAACCTATGCACATATATACGCACGCTTCGGAATCAGCTTGCGATTCCATTTGGACGCGTTTCCGCTTTCGAATTCCGAGGGCTGTTTCTTCGACGAGACCTCTTATTCTCCAAAATTCTAAACGCGAGTTGGGAAATCAGGCGCCTCGCAAGAAGGGAGCAGAATGTACCCTCAATGTCCTCCTTATGAAATACAACCATCTCTGCATCAAGGATAACACTAGTTTTCACCCGAGATTGTTCATTAACGCCAAATTTTGACAAACCCAAAGCGCGATAGATGACATCATGAATAGCGGCCCTATCCAAAGTTGAATCCCTCTTACTCTTGCTGAAAATTGTAATGTTCGTGCGATACCGTTGGATTTCGACATGAATTTGAGCACGTTCTCCATCATACTTGGTCTCAGCCCACACTTGGTGGCTATTGCGGAAGTAGGTAAGTGCATGTCGTGGGCTTCTGCCCTTTTCTGACTTCGGAATCTGCCACACAGATGCTCGGAAACAAAATTCGTTGATGGGATTCAGGAAATGTAGCTACCACGACGGGGACACCGATCTTGGGTACATTGCGACCTCTTTCGTTCGGCGGTTTCTCGAAGTCGTTTGCAGCCTCGGTGAATGTGGATTTCACTCGGTACAAATTGAGCATCCACTTTGAGGCATCCCAGACGTTCATAGCGTCTTCCTTGGATAACATCCTCACAGACGTGGTATTGTGGCCTAGTAAGGAGGCAATATAGTGGGTTTCACGAAGGGGATACAGGAGAGGGCGTAGATCTTTCAGAATTATCTGTGTCAGGAAACCGGCGTCTATAGGCGAAAGTGTTCGGAAGAGATCCTTGATGATTGCAAGTCGTTTTCGTCGTTTGATGAGAGGGTATTTCTTGCGAATAGACCCATCAGTGTACCCAGAAGTAGCTGAAAGTTCATCAAGAAGCTCATCGACCTGAGATATTGAGAGAGGACTAATGTGGCCACCAACGGTCTGAATGAGTTTTCTGTGAACAATTTGCAGCAAGTCTTAGAACAAGACACATGCCGTGGATGTCCTTTCCAGAACCAGCTTCAATTCCTCCCCAAGGCATCCGGACGAATTGTCAGATAACCAATTGTCGAGATATCTCTTGTCGATGCCGAACGTCTCTGCGATGTTGTGTGAAAGCCGTGTTTCCTGCATGTCGAACCTCCGATGATGGTCGTCACTAGGGAAGAGGAAGTTGAAGACGATTGCAGTCGCTCCGGGCGGGAGAGGAAAAAAGTCAGCCCTCAATTTTTTTGTCCATCGTCGGAAGATATTGAGCGCTGGGTAGTCAGGGGTGCGATAATTGTGGCCAGCAGCGGCCCTGTGTGAGGGTGCCTTGGAAATTTCGCGGAGGAGAGAACAAAAGCTGCTTGAAGTTAGAGAGGTCAATATCAGATGGGGGGAGGTATACCCAACCCACAAAGAAAACGGTACGCCCTCAGCAATGTCGCTAGGCGTCTGGGACATGATGGTGGTACAGGAGGAAGGGAAGAGCATAACACGACCAAACGACGCGCTTGACATTGACATATTTGTATCACGTGGCCCTGACTCAGATGACTCTGCCTCAAAAGTCCTCAGGCCTCAGGGATGATTCCAAAACAGAGCCATAAAAACTCCTGATCTTGATGTACGCCTGATTATAAGTAGTCAGCCTTCTACCCTTCTCCATGTCTCCCTGTTGTTCGTCCGAACAACTCATGACCCGGTGCCACAAAGAGAGGCCCGGCCGCCCAAGGCTCCCCTGGCAGTGTACAAAACGCCTGTCTGCGCAAAACGAACTGAATGTGCGACACATTCCTCTGTCTCATCATCGCCCATCATCGACTGACACCACCTCGTAGAAAATATACTGTCCGTGGCTCTCTGACCGACTGGAAAACCATCTCCAACCGAAGCCCGATGGCACTGGCACCACTTATGTGGATTAACCTGCAAACAAACTAACGCTCTTGCCCACAGTTGCATAATTGATGCGACACTATTGCAGCGATCATTACTTCCTGATTGGGTGGTATTCTCAAGGTCATTTCGACCTATCATTTATAATGTGTAAGTCGAGCATGTTGCAACGGCAATTCCCTGTTTCCCTTGAACCCATCACGCACATTACTTAACTGTAGGCGTAATTTGATCCTGGAGTTGCATGTATCATTAATCGTCGTTAGTTATGTATACATCTTCGCCTAATCGTACTTGACAACGGTGTTGCATGCAACTGTCCTCAACCCAAGCTTGTGGAGCTTGGTGGCAGCTGTTGGATTAAGCAGAACATATTGCCAAAAGTCTGCGTTGACTCCGTTCATGACATCTATAAGACAGGTATGTCAACCCAAGTCCCATCCTTGGAACATTATTCGTAACATACCGCCAGTTGTCTGCATCGGCCTATGTATTAAGGTTCGCAGGCTTAATAAGCGGGGCGATATCTGACAGGAAGAAAGTCATGACGCACCCCGATAGCATATCCATGTTATGCATGGCCGTAAACTCTGGCTTTGGGGAGGGTGGCTCGCCATTATAATTGGCATCAACCCACTTTTGATACTACGATATTTATCAGACTCTGGTTCAAGAGCAGGGAAAAATGCCACTCACTGCTTTCCAAGTCTCGTCACTTGTGTTCGGGAAGGTGTGGACACTAATTAAACATACGAAGTCAATCAACAGACAGCCATAAGTTCAATCAGATGGACAGACTTTGTAGAGCCGTCCCATTGAAATTCTATCAAAATGATTAGCCAATCGTTCCCAAATGGAGACAATGGATTAATAGAATGTACCAAGAACTGTGGCGCTCTCATCTTTCGTCAGACAATGAGAGAGGCAAGCATAATGTGCAGCTACTTCAGGTGTATCCGTCATATAGAAACCAGCTGATAAAAGACAAATAAGAGTTATGTAGTCAAGGAGAGAAGAGTTTTTTTACGTTTGTCGAAGTGAAGGTCGCCATTCTTTGAGGATTTACTGTGATCGAACTTGATGTCGTAATTTGTTCCGTGATAAAGTTTAGTACTGTGTTTCGGGTCGGGGTGGGAAGTGCGTCGAACAAGGGTGGAGCGTCTTCCATTGGGTTTGTGTGGGGCTTTGGACTTCTAACTTATTGATCCTGTGCCAGCCTGCGTATTATTTAGCAACGTAATATATATAAATGAAGGTAAACTCTCACTCTAGCATGGCATTTTCCTTTGGGCTTAATTGCCCTTGTGGAGAGCGTTGTCTCATCCTGGGTGGAGTATGCCGGCAACGCGTTGGCAACAGAAATGACGAGACCGAGAAGCAAGAGGAGGGGAGACATCCTAGACAGAGTGAACATCATGGGCTACTAGTAGTGGGCTAGATACGCTGTCAGGTTATGCTGACAGTTATGGAAGCAAGGATAAGTGAAATAACTCACTTTCGTTGGTAGGAGTTGACAGAGATGGTGATAATGTGTGTTTAGTAGTAGTACAGTAGAGTTGGCAAGTGATGGTAACAGTGGTTAGTATTACAGTGATTACAGTGACCTATGCGCTGGTAAGCGGTAGATGCAAGGTGGGAGGGGGGGTAGCGATGGCTCACCAGCATTGTTTAGACGAGGGAAGGATGTGCACCAGGCAGATAAGGATTTATCCATCCAACCTGACCCTCTTTATACAGAAAATATGAAACAAGTCCCCCCACTGAAGTCAGATTCTTGGCCTCATCCTTGGGCGCTGAGCGCTCAACATCCATAGGACCTAACCTGTATAATGATTGCGCTGGGTAAACCCTCAATTCGCCGAATAATAAAAATCCCAGGAATCTATAACAAAGGGTTTCATTTCCCCTGAAATGATACGTACTGAGCATACCACCATCCAAGAACCATTGTCTCAGGATAAAGTGCTCTCTTCAGGCCGAGTGTCATAAGCTTGATGTCACTGATATTATTTCGGAAGTATCAATCGCAACTGGAGGGATATTTGAATGAAGAACCTGAAAAACAACTCGAAGCCGTTATGTATTCTACATAAGTACCTTCAATTCGTCGACTGCACTGCCAGGTGTTGAAATTGCATCATTCACCGTTAAATCACATCACTTCAAGGAGGTTCCTTCGAGACATCTGAATACCATCAACCAGATCTTGCCTTCCAAAGGATCAACGTGATCAACTCCCATCAACGCCACATCATCTATGCCTGGAAACACTGGCATGCATCATAGCTCCTTGTGAGCGCTCATAGCCTCACGCTGCCTTTGGTATAGTATGAGCTGGGGATAAAGCCGGAAAAATCGCACCAACCACTGCTAGTGAGCTCGGAACAAATCAACACCGATGAGCAAAATGAACCACAAGTCAGTCAAAAATTGTTACAAGCCTGATAGGACGCGTCAAAATTTGACAAGTAGTCACGAATCTGATGTACTCTGACTCGTATTCCTATCTCTAAGAGGTGTGAAGTAGGCCGGATGTCTCGCTGCCGGGACGCTCAATAACTCTTGGCAGGTGCAACAATTAATGCATTGGGCAGGACTTGAAGCAACATTGGAACACATATCTTGCCACGCCTCATCGCCGATCCTTTTTTGCCCCCGCTGCATTTCCCGGTTCGAAATAATACGGCTGAAACCGACTTTTTCGCCCCACGGCGGAGCCTAGGCCCGCGGCCTTTTCACGCTCGCGCTCCTTTGCCTTAGCGGAGGAGGATGATGAGGTGAAGTTGATCTGGGAACGCTTGCCCGAGGATTGGGAGGCAGCAGCTTGGTCGGAATGAGCTCGTTGGTAATCGGCTTTGGGGGCGGGTGTGGATGTTCGTGCGGGTGTGAGAGTGTGATGTAGGTGATGCGATATCGATGTAATGAATATGTTGATGAGGAGGACAGCATGAATGCGAATACGATACTTGGAAAGTAGGCGCAGCGTACCGATTCGATCGGCGTACCAATCTGGTTGGAAATCGTCTGGGACCCATACATTGCGCGGGAAGTTGGTGACCCGTTCATCGACGGCGACAAATTCGACAAGTTTGGCATAAAGATGCGGGTTACGGAAGGAGCGGTTGGACATAAGGGAATCGTTGAAGTGCTTAGGGTTACTTGAGTCAGTTTTAAGGGCATTGAATTGCGCGAGCTTGGCCTTGGGTGATGAGAGATAGTGAGGTTAATAATTTGGTAACGCATAATTGTTTGGTGCGTACGGCAATAGCAGGATCTGGTGGGCTGGTAGAAGCCGGTGGAATACCCCAATCATCAACGCCAGGTATGGGAGGTGGCAGAAGCATAGACCGTATCTGTGATAGCTCGTCCAATCCTGGTTCTGAATTGGAATGCGGCAATGGGATTGTGTCGACCACCATCGGAGAGCCTGAGGAAGAGTCCTCAGAAGGCTTTTGAGCCTCTATATCGCTGGAGAGATGAGCGCGTGGTTGAGCCTTGGGCATAGCAGGCCGGCGGATGATCACTTGTGATTTCTGGGGCTTTCGTGCTATTGCCGTCGGTGTCAGGTCTCGGTGGAAAAGAAGAAAGGGAAAATGCACCTCCTAAAGGGGAATTAGAGCTAGACTTGAATGATTTATCCTAACCAAAGCAGAAAGGAAGGCATAGCGAGGGAAACAGCATGACGAGGAGGAGGTTAGAGATTCTCACATTCGTGCCCGAAGCCATCTTTGAAGAAGACGCCTGGGTTTCAGAGTCACTGTGGGAGTCGTCGTCGTACTCGACGAGACCTACGTTGGTTTTTAGTGCAAGCTTATCGCGTGCTACGGCAGACTCACCATTCATTTCAGTTCTTCGAAGGTGGTGGTCGTAATTACAATTGCTGCATCCGAATTCCGATCAGCAATGCTGTTCCTGTCGTTCCTCCACCTCTTCTTGGTCCTCTCTGGCTGGGCTTGGACAACGCACGCGTCCCAGGAGGACGATGTTCGGGATTTTTTTGCAACTGGATCGGACCATACCAATAACTGGGCGGTGCTTGTCTGTGCATCGAGGTACTGGTTTAATTACAGGGTGCGTGATGGTAATATGGGCAGAATGACATCCTAATCCTCGTACAGCACATGGCCAATGCGCTAGGAATGTAAGCGCTGGGATAGTATCTACTACAGAAGCATACCGACATCTTTGATTAGGTATAGAACTGTGAAGCGCCTTGGCATACCAGACTCGAATATCATCCTCATGCTCGCAGACGATGCGTCATGCAATTCTCGAAACAAATTCCCAGGGAGCGTCTACGCCGACCGCGGGCGCAGTATTGAGTTGTATGGCGACAACATTGAGGTCGATTACCGCGGATACGAAGTCACGGTAGAAAACTTTATTCGCGTTCTGACTGGTGAGTAAGCATCTTGTCGAGCAGTTCTAAATGCTGATGACTCTTAGGCCGCATGGACCCCTCCGTTCCTCGCTCGAAGCGCCTGCTTACTGATGACCGGTCCAATGTGTTTGTCTACATGACGGGTCATGGCGGGAATGAGTTCCTCAAGTTCCAGGACAATGAGGAGATCAGTGCGTTTGACATTGCTGATGCGTTTGAGCAGATGTATCAGAAGAAACGGTGGGCTACTAATACCGTGACTAGTGTTTTTCACTCATGGCAAGGTGGCTAGGTACAATGAGATCTTCTTTATGATTGATACATGCCAGGCGAACTCGATGTATTCCAAGTTCTATTCTCCAAATATCCTTGCGACGGGTTCTTCTAGAGTGGGAGAAAACTCGTATTCCGTGCGTCGATTCTCTTTCTTATACTCTCCCCCTTTTAATCCAAGAGCCTGCTAGTATGAAAACGACAACGACATTGGTGTTGCGGTTATCGACGCGTATACGCACTACGTACTCGAATTCATGGAAGGCATCAACAAGACCAGCCACAAGACCATGGCGGATCTCGTGCGTGACCGGCTACCCTCTTTTTTTTTAGCTTCACCTCAATGCATCAATTCGACAACAGTTTGGCAGCTACGACGTAGGCAAGATCAACTCGCATCCTGGAGTGCGCAGCGACCTATTCAAGCGACCCCTCGACCAAGCTCTCATCACGGACTTCTTTGGCGGCGTCTCACAGGTCGAGGTCAGCCCCCCAGTGTCACCGCAACCTCAAACACACCAGCCACAATCGCCACCACCGCAAACTGAGCGACCGACGCCGCCACAGGAAGAACGGCATACAGAGGCTGTAACAGAGTCACCACGAAGCTTTGAACTGCGGGAGTTGGTGGCAGGGGAGTTGATAGGACGGAAGATGAGAGCTTGGGGGTCCCTTGTCGTCATCGGGGCGCTTGTAGGCTGGGTCGGTACGAGAAAGTAAGATACATACTGTAAGCTAGAGATACCCTGTGGACACGATTTTTTTTTTCAAAATTGTGAGACAGCATTAGGGTATGTTGAGCTCGGATTCTGACATGACAGGCTTGGCATGGTTAGAACGGCGTCAAAGAGGTCGCAGCAATGTATTGTGAGAGGTAAAGAAAACCAATGAACGATAGACATGGGGGATATTCGTGAAGGTATTCCTACAGAGATTAAGCAAATATAATCGACGGTTCCAGACAACAACCAGAGACAGGCCCAAAGAGAATACGTGACGCGAGAAAAGGGTGGCGGAGTGGGTCGCGATAGCAGATTAGGGACGTTTATCGCAAGTACCAACAAAAAAATGAGGGAAGAATAGGGGTTATAAATGTATGGATAAGTGCCAGAAACGGTAAAGCAAGGCAAAGGAAGGGAGCAGGCCCGTCGTCCGTGGTGGGGGTGGTATGTAGAACTAGAAGGTCGGGACGGTATGACACAACAGCGCGTTGGCTGTACCCTGGTACAGCGGGCGTAAAGGCATGAAGGGGCAAAGGGGAGACAGAAAATGAGAAGAGGCGACTATGGGTAGTCCTTCTCGGAATACATTTTCTCCTGGCGGTATGTGTCAGAGTCCGCGCCGTCGAGGGAGTGGCCGGCGATGGAGACACCGTTTTCGGCGCGGAGGTCGTTGGCGGGCGTCCCGGGGCGGGAGGAGGCCATGCCCGACGACGTGCCGGTCGCAGTGGAGATGATGTGCTGGTTGTGAGGGTAGTAGGACCGTCGTTGCATTTTCTTAAAGTCGTAAGAAGTAAATCTAGGTGGTGCGTTGTCAGGCATGTATCTCAAACGAGCACGGAGCATCGTACTGTTCTTCCATTTGTCGCATCTCGGCGCTGAGGTTGTCCTGATTGGCTTTCCTGGCCTTGGCCTTGAGAGGGTTATCCTCCAACAACAACTCTTCCAGTTCGTGAGACGCGTCGAAATTAGCTTTCTTGGCCTACGTAATGATTAGCGTTTAAAGTAAATGATGGAGGCTGCTGTTGGAGTAAAAACTGACGTCGGGTATAAAAGGAGGTGTCTGTTCTTTGGAATCCAGTGTGTCCCAGTCGATGGATTTGAACCACGGATGTCGGCGCAGCTCCTGGAAACCTTCGCCATGTGGTTTGCAACCAAAACGTCTAGAGGTGTCGCGATCAAGCAACTGTCATGGAGGGTGAGTAGAAAAGCGATTATTAAGCTTAAGCGACAAACATACCCCTTTTAACACTTGCATGCCTGCGCGACTACATTTCTTCTCTGCATCCTCGGGCCACTTGAGCGGGTCTTTCGATATGCTGTAGGTGAGATCGCTGTTCGTCCGTCCGCGGAATGGTCTCCGGCCGAAGATGAGCTCGTAGGCACAGACTCCAAGTGACCACCAGTCGATGTAATATGTGTATCCACGCTTTGTCAAAATTCTTCAGGGGCAAATGGTTAAATTCAGGGTCGCAGTAAGTGTGTGAATTCTACTGACTCTGGAGCCATGTAAGCCATTGAACCTGCGACACCAGTAAGACGTCGTTCGCTGAAGTGGACTGCGATGTTGAAGTCTGTGAGATGGGCATTGCCGCGTTCGTCGAGGAGGATGTTGTCCGGCTTAAGGTCGCTGTGATTTTGGAATGCAGGGGCCAAGTTAGTGGCTAGGTACAAAAGAGAAAGCAACAAACGAGACGCCACATTAGGTAAAAAAATCAAGGGACTACTGACCGATGCATGATGCCACTGTCGTGAAGGAAGGAGAGGGCTGATGACAGTTGAGCAATATAGAAACGGACGACCTCCTCCGACATGGAACCGAGACGCTCCAAATGAACTGGGAGATGGGGAAATTGATTGTAAGTATGCATTGCAGGCAGGAAAGACATATATATGTGAAGCAGGGACGTACAGCGGAGATCGCCTCCGAGCATCAAGTCGAGGACAAAGAAACAATTTTCGTCATCCTGGAAGGCATACCGTAGGTTGACAATGAAGGGGTGGTCGACCTGTGGGTGATAGTAAGGGGCTTGCTATAAGAGGAGAGTGCGGGGTAGACGGACCTCCTCTAGCAGACGTCGCTCCTGGACGACATTGGGGACTGCCTTCATCTTTACACATTTGTTCTTGTTGATGTATTTGAGTGCGTAGAGCTCGCGAGTCTGTTTGTGCTGGACGACGCGGACCTGGCGAGTAGGAGTGGGTGAGTGGATTGGTGGGGCATTGATCGGACGCGCAGACCTTGCCAAAGGCTCCCTTGCCTACACACCGCAGCAAGACAAAGTGAAAGAGGTTGACATCGCCATCGAAGTCGATGGGCTGGATGGGTGGTCAGGAAAAAGCAGGAGAGAGAGCGACGAAGACGGACTGTCGGTCTACAGCAGACGGCTCCCATTCAAAGAGACGACAGGGCGACTTGAGACCAGGGGAAAGCGGGGCAGGGACGGGCCAGAACCGAGCAGAAGGCAGCAGGAGGAAGGCAGCAGGCAGGGCTGACAGGAACTTAGTCGGGAAGAAAGCAAGTATAGCTCTGATGAATGTGTTCCCGTCACCATCAGCCGTCACTGATGGTCACACCTTTTTTTTCCTCTCCACCCATGTCCCCGCGTGCCGACTTTCTACGGCCCCTCATTCTCTTTGGGCCCTCGGGCGTCGGCAAGAGCACCCTCCTCGCCCGTCTCTTTGCCGAGTTCCCCGACAAATTTGGCTTCAGCGTCTCCCGTACGCCACACTTCTGTCTGCCACACCCTGTCTGATCGTCTCCAGATACAACCAGATCACCACGGCCAGGTGAAGTCGATGGCAAACAGTACCATTTTGTGACCCCCCAGCGCTTTCGCGAGCTTCTCAGCCAGGGTGCTTTCATCGAGCACGCCGAGTTCTCTGGCAACTACTACGGAACGAGCTTCGAGACTGTCCGCGCCGTCCAGCAGCTCGGCCGTCGCTGCATCCTCGACATCGAAGCACAGGTGCGTTCCATCACTCAATGCGCGGATACCCTGTCAATCGCATGCCCCAGGGTGTCCGACAAATCAAAAATACAAATCTTGATCCCGTCTATCTCTTCATCTCCCCGCCCTCCCTGTCCACCCTCCGCTCTCGCCTCGAGAACCGCGGAACAGAGACCGATGCATCAGTCCAAAAGCGTCTCGCCACTGCCCTCAAGGAAGTCGAGTACGCAAAGGAACCCAATGTCCACGACTTTGTTATCGTAAACGACGACCTTGAACGTGCATATGCCCTTTTTAGAAATGCTGCCCTCGGCGAGCAGATCACTGGAGATACCCTCCCACCATTGGATGATTAGGATACTACATAGATGCACATGCAGAAGCTGATATTAAAACATCGAAATGAAATTGATAATTGCCCAAGGTTTGTTGGGTGGATCATCATGAGAGAACGCTTCATAAGCACATCTATCTTTAGCTGGGAGACGCGTCTCCCAGCTGTATACACAGCACTGGATACGCGTCAGCAGGGGATGAAGCCCCTGATCCAACCAATTGGGGAACGCGTTCCCCGGTCCGAGTGATCAATACATATATTTATAAGTCAAAACTTTCCGACTTGAACCCCACCGTCGATGGCTACCTGCCACGATCCTGAGGGATGGCGTATCATCTCGCGCGTACGCGAGTTCGACACCACGCTCTGTTTTGAAGAGGGTGTACTTCTCTCGTCCCTCCTGGGATCTCTTTTCCTTCTCGCGACTGTAAGGTCTTTAGCCCTCGCTTTTGACCTCCCAAAAGATAGAACACACAAGAGCTGTCTTTTCTTATGGGCAAAACTCGTACGAAGACGCCCTCGTTATACCTCGATTTTGCTGACTTTTTTCTTTTCGTTGAAAGACATTGCTGGGTGCCTCGTTAGTCGCAAGCGTCTCAAACCTCTTGTATATCCTCTTTTTCCGCGCATCCGCGCCAGTCATCTATTCTTACGTTATCGAGCCCCTTGCCCTCGCTTCTGCGATTGCTTTGACCTACCTCAACCACTCCAGGACACGGACTTCGTCCTCCCTGCTCCTCATCTTTTGGCCGCTCTATTCGGTGGGGCTGGTATTATGGATGCGGAGCATCCTCGCGGCGGGGCTCGATGATACCCATGGCGTCCTTGCACTCAAGGCTGCTGTGGGCGGACTCGGCCTCCTGGCGTTTGGACTGGAGACATTCGGGCCTGAGTACGGCAATGAGCCGACATTGGGCGATAAACCGCATGTGGAAAATCCGTTGTATACGGCTAATATTTTCAGTGTCTGGGTACGTCTTGCGTGGTGATGGGCCCATCAGGGATAAGTAAGGCTGATTGTGTTTTGGGGTATAGAGCTTCGGATGGATGACATCTCTCATGAAGAAGGGCGCTTCGCAGTTTATCACTGAGGCAGACTTACCTTCTTTGCAGACTCATGATGAGTCCGAGAACCTCGGCAAAGTCCTTCAAAATGCATTGACGAAGCAGTAAGCGACTTTTTACACTCACCCTTTGACAAATACTCATTAACAATTGAATAGCACATTGTGGAAGGCACTCTTTATGTCGTACGGAGGGCCTTATGCTGGTGCAGCTGGATTGAAGGTATTCCAGGACTGCTTGGCCTTCTTGCAGCCCCAGCTTCTTCGTTGGCTGCTAGTATACATCTCATGGTACCAGACCGCTCGCTTCGAAAACTTTGCGGATGCACCGAGCAGCTTGCAGGGCTTTTCCATTGCTGTCCTCATGTTTGTTGCTTCCGTTGCACAGACGGTAGCCCTGAATCAGGTGCGCACCATCTACCAGTTCTTATGCACCTGCCAACTGTTGTCTGTTGCTTTTTATAGTACTTCCAGCGGACTTTCGAAACTGGGTAAGTTGATCCGCAGGTGGAAGCGAACTACTACTAATCAATCGACTAGCATGCGCGTTCGTGCTGGGCTTGTTACTGCTATCTATGCCAAGGCACTCGTTCTCTCTAATGATGAACGTACTAGAGCCTCTGGAGATATTGTTAATCTTATGTCTGTCGATGCTACCAGACTCCAGGACCTCTGCACTTATGGCCTCATTGCGCTGTCGGGCCCGCTTCAGGTACGTAATGATTGGCATGCCTTGTATGGCGGTTTGGCCTGATTTCGCGCAGATCGTACTCGCGTTTGTCTCATTGTATGACCTGCTTGGTTGGTCGGCGTTCGTCGGGGTTGGAATCATGATCTTTTCTATTCCTTTGAATACATGTGGGTGCTCTCGTTATTGGTTTTGGATGTGACTGATTGACTCGGGGTCAGTTATTGCGGGGATACTTAAGCGGATGCAGGAGCAGCAGATGAAGAATCGTGATAAGCGCACGCGACTTATGAGCGAGTTGCTTGCTAACATCAAAAGGTTTGTCTCTATCTAAATTTGGGTCATTTTAGCAATGCTAATGTGACCGTTGCAGTATTAAGTTGTACGCGTGGGAGTACAGCTTTATCAGGAAGATCTCTGAAGTGCGCAATAACCAAGAGCTGAAGATGCTCAAGAAAATTGGGGTTGTCACGGTTCGTGTGATTTTGTTGGATTCGTCTACTTGATTTTAATATTCCATTCGAACAGTCCTTGAATATGGCACTGTGGAGCGGTATCCCGCTGCTTGTCGCTTTCAGCTCGTTTGCCACAGCTGCAGTTGTGTCATCAAAGCCATTGACGCCCGACATTATCTTCCCTGCAATTGCGTTGTTCATGCTCTTGCAGTTCCCTCTTGCCATGGTACGTATCGTAAAAATATAGGTTCGGCGCGTTTTCATATTTGATTTAGTTCAGCCAAGTGACGTCGAACATCATCGAGGCGATTGTATCCGTCAAGCGGCTGTCCGATTTCTTGAATGCGGAGGAATTGCAGGGCGATGCTAGGAAGCTTGTCACTGCGCCCGCTCTGAACCGTAGATATGAGGTTTTGAATATCAAGGACGCAGACTTTTCGTGGGAGAAGAATGCAGTGGAGCCGACGCTGGAGGGGATCAATTTGACTGTGAAGAAGGGTGAACTTCTTGGTGTTCTTGGACGCGTTGGAGCAGGGAAGGTATGTGTCTTGTTTATGGATGACTGCGGTTTAACTGAGATGGTTGTAGACGAGCTTGTTGTCGGCCATCATTGGAGACATGACACGCAGGGAAGGTGAGGTCGTGCTTGCGGGGTCCGTGGCATATGCTCCTCAAAACCCTTGGTGCGATATGGTTTTCTGTCAACGGACCAGATTTCTAAGTGGCATATGAAGGATCTTGTCGGCCACTGTCCGTGAAAACATCCTGTTCTCGCATGAATATGACGAGACCTTCTACAATTTGGTTATTGAAGGTAGATGATCTGTGGCGCAATCACCTTTTGCATTTGTTGATTGGTTTATAGCGTGTGCCCTTGGTCAAGATTTGACATTGCTCCCTCAGGGTGATCTCACCGAGGTTGGCGAGAAAGGTACGTCCTATACTTCCGAATACCTGGACATTCGTTCATGATTTTTTAGGCATCACTGTATGATATTGACTTCTTGACATATACACGACTGACTTGTGTCTACAGCTTAGCGGTGGACAAAGAGCACGAATTTCGCTTGCCCGTGCCGTTTATGCCAGAGCCGATCTGTGAGTTCTTCTAAATCTTGAGAAGGGTGATGTTGATACCTTGTTTTGTCTAGCGTGCTTCTCGATGATTGTCTTGCTGCTGTCGACAGCCACGTCGCTCGTCATGTCTTTGGTATGTGAGGTTTTTGCCTTTTTGTCGCCTCTGTGTTCCAACTCTCTGCAGATAATGTCATTGGGCCTAATGGACTCCTTTCGACCAAGGCTCGCATCCTCGTCACCAACAGCATTGCTTTCGTAAAGCAGTTTGATCAACTTGCCTTCGTTCGCCGCGGTATCATTTTGGAGAATGGCTCTTACGATGTGCTGATCTCGAATCCCGATGGAGAATTGTCCAAGCTTGTGTAAGTTCCCTTGTCATGGCAGTATGATGTTCACAGTTTAATGGAGGCCCTCCCTCTAGTCGCGGTCATGGCTCGAGCAGCTCAGGAACATCCACTCCATTTGTTGCTAGTGGTAGTGCTACGCCCCGTGAGGTGGAGCAACTTGTTGAAGCCCCTCCTCTGGAAACCGGTCCGATCTCTGAAAAGCTCCGTCACAGAACAAGCTTTGTAAAGGCTCGCATTGCTCAGCCTGGCCCAACACGCGAAGTAGAATCTGCTGGTCTCACTAAAGAACATCAGGAGCAGGGCCGCGTCAAGGTTCATGTGTACAAGCAGTACATTGAGGCGGCATCAAAGGTTGGGTTCTTCTGGTTCTTGATGACGACTGTCCTCCAGCAGGCCGCGTCGGTCATGGCCAATTTGACACTGCGCGACTGGGGTGAACATAATAGAAAGGCGGGTAGCAATAAAGGCATGTTGCAGTATTTGGTCATTTATGGCTTGTTCTCGTTTTCGTCGACGATCCTTGGTGGGATCTCAGCGATTATTATGTGGGTTTTGTGTTCGTTGAGGAGCGCTAAGCACCTTCATGATGGGGTATGTAGATGGTGCATTGGTTTGGATGAAATGATGGTACTGACTTGAACACATAGATGCTGGACTCACTAATGCGTGCCCCTTTGAGTTTCTTTGAATTGACACCTACCGGAAGGTGAGTGCGGAGGCCTCGCTAATACACAGTTTACTCATTCTCTCAAATTAGAGTCCTCAACTTATTCTCTCGCGATACCTATGTCGTTGATCAACTGTTGGGCCGGGTGATTCAGGGAATGTGCCGAACACTTGCTGTGTGTCTGTCCATCCTTGTTGTCATTGGTGGCAGTTTCCCTCCCTTCTTGATCGCTGTCATCCCCTTGGGTTTCTTCTATGCTCGTGTCATGAAGTACGTCTCCTGCCTCCTTTCACTTCAATGCGTCTGACCCTCTCACAGATATTATCTAGCAACATCGCGGGAACTGAAGCGTCTCGACGCTGTGTCGCGCTCTCCTATTTTTGCCTGGTTCTCAGAGTCTCTAGCGGGCCTTTCCACTATCCGAGCTTTCGGTCAGCAGTCCCTGTTCATTGCCGCCAATCAGCGCCGGATCGACAGGAATCAGATTTGCTACCTCCCAAGCATTTCTGTAAATCGATGGCTCGCTGTGCGACTTGAATTTGTTGGCGCTATGATCATCCTTGTTGTTGCACTGCTCGCGGTCACAGCGATGATTACGACCAGAGTGGATGCTGGATTGGTAGGATTGGTATTGTCGTATGCGATCAACACGACTTCGTCACTCGTAAATCTTGCGCTTGACAGTGTTCGAGATATACGTGCTGATTGATTTGGCTGTAGAACTGGGTTGTGAGATCGGCCAGCGAGGTTGAACAGAATATTGTCAGCGTCGAGCGCATTCTTCACCAGACTGAGATTCAGCCGGAGGCACCTCAAGAGATTCCCGAGAACAAGCCATCGGGCGTGTGGCCCTCGGAAGGAGAGGTCGAGTTCCGGTATGGTTGTTAGTTGACTTCTGCTTTCACTGCCCTAAATGTGTTTGCAGTCAATATTCGACGAGATACCGACCGGAACTTGACTTTGTTTTGAAGGACATTTCATTGGTTATAGTAAGTAGTGTCTATCATTTCCGTGGTAAAAAAGCGGGGATTTACACTTTTGCAGAAACCCAGGGAGAAGATTGGTGTATGTGGTCGGACTGGTGCCGGAAAGTCGTCTGTTTGTGTTCCCGTTTATCACTGTTCAGATTCAGGTGCTGATGAGTCTTGCAGCTCCTCCTCGCTCTCTTCCGCATCATAGAGCCTGTGGAAGGGTCCATCCTCATTGATTCTGTAGACATCACGAAAATTGGCCTGCATGATCGTATGTGTTCTTTCTGGTTCCCTGATCGGTCGACTGACCGCGGCCAATAACAGTTCGCTCCAGCATTTCTATCGTGCCACAATCTCCTGATTTGTTTGAGGGTAGTCTACGTGAGAATATCGACCCTGTTGGAGAGCATAGCGATGCGGATATATGGATTGCATTGAGCCAGGTAAGCCATTGCCATGCTAACATTTTGTCCTTTGTGCTGAGCAGGATACTAGGCGCATCTCAAAGAATATGTGGACACTTTGCCCGAAGGTCTGGACGCACCGGTTCGAGAAGGAGGCTCGTCCCTCTCATCTGGGCAGAGGCAGTTGTTGTGCTTCGCTCGCGCATTGCTCCGCAAGGTAGGAGTTAACTGTACATCGGTGCCACTAATGTTGACGGTGTTTTCAGTCCAAGATATTGGTTCTCGATGAAGGTAAGAGTGCCACTTTTCTGATAGGGTCAAAGTTAACTCTTGCATTGCAGCTACATCTGCTGTAGATTTAGATACGGACCAAGCCATTCAGGAAATTATCCGTGGACCTGCTTTCGCGGATGTGACGATGTTTACCATTGCGTATGTATACGATAGGTAGTGCATGATAAGTTTGCTGACATATGGCCGAACAGGCATCGTCTCAACACCATTATTGAATCGGATCGTGTGTTGGTCATGGATGCTGGAAAGGTGAGTGATTTCTTGTGCTGTTTTGAAAACCTTTGACATGTTGTGACAGGTTGCAGAATTGGACAAGCCTGAAAAACTGTTATCGAACAAAGATTCGATCTTTTACTCACTGGCACATGAAGCAGGGTTGGCCGGGAGCAGTAAATAGACAGTATACTTGTATATAGACATTGTTTCAAGGAGACTTGTTACCTGTGCTGCACGTGAAAGTCGTGGGAATACTGTTGGTCACCGTGCAACGCTTTCGGTAGTCGGTTTCTTCTTTTCAGCAGAGGAGCGGCCTCGTTGGACCGCCAGCAATGAACGCCCACCAACGGCTCGAGGCAGTCGTCGATCTCACTCATTTATCTCCTCCAAATGACGATGTTATCGTGGCCTGCCTCCGTGAGAGGTTCATGACCGACAACATCTACACCAGCATCGGTTCCTCCATTCTAGTAGCACTCAACCCCCACAAATACGTTTCTTCAAACTCGGACTCTATCCTTCACAAGTATGCTGCAGAGTATCGCGACACCTCGGAGCATAAGCAGCCTCTTCCCCCACACATCTTTCAGCTCGCAAATAATGCTTACTATCACATGAGGAGGACCACCCAGGACCAAACTATAATATTTAGGTGTGCACTGCCTCGTTTCTTCCCTATGAACCCCTTGCTCACCATTTACACATTTACACAGAGGAGAGACTGGCAGTGGCAAGTCGGAGAACCGGCGGCTCGCCATCAAAACGCTGCTCGAGTTGAGCGTCAGCAATCCAGGAAAAAAGGGGTCTAAACTCGTAACTCAGGTCCCTGCCTCCGAGTTTGTCCTCGAATCCTTTGGCAACGCTCGAACTCTCTTCAACCCCAACGCCTCTCGTTTCGGAAAATATACCGAGTTGCAGTTCAGCGAGCGTGGCCGACTTTGTGGTGTCAAAACCCTCGATTACTACTTGGAACGTAATCGCGTCGCTGGCGCTCCCTCAGGCGAGCGTAACTTCCACATCTTCTACTACCTTGTCGCAGGCGCTTCCACCGAGGAGCGACAGCATCTTCACCTCCTCGACAAGACTGCATACCGGTACTTAGGTCAACGCGGGGCCGCAGGAAGGCCGAACGGAGGCCGAGATGACGACGAGATGCGTTTTGAACAACTCAAGGTCGCTCTCAAGACCATCGGCCTTTCGAAACGTCATGTTGCACAGACATGCCAACTCGTCGCCGCGATCCTTCACCTTGGCAATCTCGAGTTTACCATCGACCGAAGCCGTAATGAAGATGCAGCTGTAGTACGCAACACCGACCTCCTCGAAATCGTTGCCGAATTTCTTGGTGTTTCCTCATCCGCTCTCGAATCAGCCCTTTCGTACAAGACGAAATTAATGAAGAAGGAGTTGTGCACAGTCTTCCTCGACCCTGACGGTGCCTCCGACAACCGTGACGACCTCGCAAAGAATCTTTACTCCCTCCTATTCGCATGGCTCAATGAACACATCAACCAGCGCCTGTGCAAAGATGACTTTGCTTCGTTCATCGGACTCTTTGACCTCCCTGGCTCACAGAACTTGACCAGCCGTGCAAACTCTCTTGACCAGTTTTGTGTCAATTTTGCCAATGAGAGGTTGCAGAGTTGGACACAAAAGAGGCTATTCGAGAGCCATGTCGCCGAATACAACACCGAGGGCATCGCACGCCTTGTCCCTCAAGTTCCCTACTTCGACAACGCCGAGTGCATTCGCCTATTGCAGAACAAGCCCGGGGGACTTATACACATCATGGACGACCAGGCCCGTCGTGCGCCGCGCAAGACAGATCAGACTATGGTTGAGGCCTTCCAGAAGCGATGGGGTAACCATACATCGTTCAAGACTGGGTCCAATGACCGTAATGGGAACCCGACCTTCAGCATCTCCCATTTCAATGGACCGGTTACTTACTCATCCGAAAACTTCCTCTCACGTAACATCGATGCCCTTAACCCGGACTTTGTGTCGCTCATTCGGGGCACTGAAGGACAGGAGGGCTCGGGATCCATGAACCCCTTCGTCAAGGGCCTCTTTTCCGCCAAGGCTATCGCAACACAAGCCCATCCAAGGAACGAAGACACCATCGTCGCTGCTCAGCAGGCAATCAAGCCCATGCGTGCACCTTCAACGAGGAGGAAAAATACCATGAAGCGCATGCCGACCCTTCGTGAAGCTGGCGATGCTGACGAGAAGGAGGAGGCGGATGAATCACAGCCGAGCGGGGCACCATGCGTCGCTGGTGAGTTTAAGGCAGCGCTGGATACCCTTTTCGAGACCTTGGACGAGGCACAGGCTTGGTTCGTGTTCTGCATCAACCCCAACGATTCCCAGCTTCCGAATCAACTAGAAGGGAGGAGTGTCAAGGGGCAGGTGCGCAGTGTCGGTCTGGTGGAGATCGCGAAGCGCTCGGTCAATGTGTTTGAGGTTGGGATGACTCCAAATGAGTTCTGTGAGCGCTACTCGGCTGGATTGGAAGCAGCGAACGTCTCTGAGGGTGATGCGTTGGAGAGGGTTCAGCAGGCAAGGACGACCTTTGGCTTGACGGATAGAGACGTCGTGTTGGGCCAACACAAGGTACGCCTGGTATTACTTTTACAGTACCAATTGCTAATGGCTTGTATAGGTTTTCCTTTCGCATCTGGCTTTTCACACTTTCGAAGACCAGATCCGTTCCCGCGACGTCGAAGAACAAAAACGCAACCGTGTTCGAGATGCGGAAGCAGACTCGGGACCTGGTTCTCGCATCGACCCCTACGCTCCTTACCTATCACCCGGCGCAGAGGGAGGCGAACTATCACCAGTACCTTGGGGAGGTTACAACGAGCATGACAATGCATCTAACCAGGCCCTTCCCCTCGTTGCCAACGCCTCTCCCTTCCAGCGCGCTGACCTCTATGACGAGTACGACGAGAACAAATCATTGCGTAGTGAAGACTTTGATGGCCGGAGCCGGTTTACGAGCCAGCGTGACCATGATGACACCATGTCGAACTTTGGTTCCGAATCGTATGCGCCCTCGCGCAATATGTTTCAAAACGAGAACAAGAAAGGATTACTGGCAGACAAAGAAGTGCTACCTGGGGAGATCCAGGACGGTGAGACGACGGAGGTACTCAAGGAAACCTCTGCTCGCCGGAAGTGGGTTGCGTTGTGCTGGATGTTGACTTTCTGGATTCCTTCGCCTTTCCTAACGTGGTTCGGGAGGATGAAACGTATGGACGTGCGTCAGGCGTGGAGGGAGAAGCTCGCTATCAATATTCTTATCTGGTTATCTTGTGCCGGCGCCATTTTCGTCATTGCATTCCTGGGATTACTTATTTGCCCTACGGAACATGTGTTCAACGCTGTTGAACTTTCGTCTCATTCGTACCAGCTGTCGCCGAACAACGTCCTCGTAGCTATTCGAGGTGAAGTCTTCGACCTAGGTACCATCGCTTCAAACCATCTCCGTGTTGTTGGTGTCATTCCTTCAACGGCCATTTTGAAGTATGGAGGGCAAGTCGTGGATCAGCTGTTTCCTGTTCAGGTCAGCCGATATTTCTATTTTCCAGAGGCATTTATTAACAGTTCAATCAGGTTAGCGCTCTTTGTAATGGTGTCAACGGCAATGTCAACCCTTATGTCGTGTTGGATTCGAGAAATGATACTACCGATCCCAACGCCGCCTATCATGATTTCCGTGCCTTCACTAACGACTCTCGACCGGATTGGTATTTTGAGAACATGGTTCGCATGCGATACTCTGCTCGCCGAGGTTTCTTTGGATACACTCCGAAGGAGATCAGGAACATGGCAAACCTGGGTCGCTCCGTCGCCATTTACAATGGTCTCATCTATGATCTCACTAACTACATCAAAAGTCCTCCAGCAGTCAGACCTCCGTATGGGATGCAGGTGCCTGATACGAACAAGGCTTTCATGGATCCTTCTGTCCTTGAAGTCTTCCAGTATAGCGCGGGCAAGGACGTCACAAAACAGCTCGACAACTTGGACATCGATCCAGTAGTTCTAGCTCGCCAGAAAATTTGCCTACGGAATTTGTTCACCATCGGCCAAGTCGATAATCGTAACTCCACGCAGTGTCAGTTTTCGACATACCTCCTCCTCAGCCTGTCGGTTATCATGATTACTGTTATCGGCTTCAAGTTTTTGGCTTCCATCAACTTCGCCGCCGCTCGCGCGCCTGAAGACCACGACAAATTCGTTATCTGTCAAGTTCCCTGTTACACTGAAGGCGATGGGTCATTGCGCAGGACGATCGACTCATTGGCACAGATGAAATATGATGATAAACGCAAGCTTCTCCTTGTCATCTGCGATGGTATGATTGTTGGATCAGGTAACGATCGTCCTACACCTCGAATTGTCCTCGACATTCTCGGTGCGGACCCCAATTTGGATCCAGAGCCCCTCAGCTTCCTTTCCTTGGGAGAAGGAGCAAAACAGCACAACATGGGCAAGGTCTATTCTGGCTTGTATGAATGTGCTGGCCACGTCGTCCCCTACCTCGTCGTCGTCAAAGTTGGTAAACCCACAGAGAGGTCGCGCCCAGGAAATCGTGGCAAACGTGACTCTCAAATGCTGGTGATGCATTTCTTGAATAAAGTATGTTTTTGCAAGTCGCCTGTCGCCTTTGTGTTCTTGACGGTAGTTTAGGTCCACTTTAACTCCCCGATGAATCCTCTGGAACTCGAAATGTACCATCAGATCAAGAATGTCATCGGCGTCAACCCAACTTTCTACGAGTATCTTTTCATGGTGGATGCTGATACCACGGTCGATCCATTCTCAGTCAATAGGCTCATATCGGCGTAAGTGGTCGACATTAATTTAAGCGTGCATCTGCTTAGGTTTTGTAGGATGATTCATGACAAGAAATTGTTGGGTGTTTGTGGCGAAACTGAGCTGGCTAACGCCAAACAGTCATTGATTACTATGATGCAGGTTAGCCTTCCGTTCAATCCCCATCGACTACTGAGGCTCATTCTGGAACAGGTCTATGAGTACTTCATCTCTCATCATATGGCGAAAGCTTTCGAAAGTCTTTTCGGCTCTGTCACCTGTCTTCCAGGTTGTTTCACTCTTTATCGCCTCCGCACACCCGACACCCACAAGCCGCTCCTCATCTCCAACCAGATCATTGAAGATTACTCGGAAAACCGCGTGGATACCCTACATATGAAGAATCTGCTCCACCTTGGAGAGGATCGTTATCTTACAACGCTCCTTCTCAAGCACTTCCCTCTTAACAAAACACAATTTGTTCGGGACGCTCACGCTTATACAGTTGCTCCAGACGATTGGAAAGTCTTGCTATCGCAGCGTCGCCGGTGGATTAACTCGACAGTACACAACCTCGGAGAACTCATTTTCTTGGAACAGTTGTGTGGATTCTGTTGTTTTTCGATGCGTTTTGTGGTTATGATAGATTTGGTATCCACCTTGACCCAGCCCGTTACCGTTCTTTATGTGTGTGCTAGATTCTTTTAGAAAACCTCTCTAATATCCGCTTACGCTTTTTATACAGATCGCGTATCTCATCTACCAAGTCGTTGGCCAACACAAACCAGTCCCTGAGCTGGCGTTGATCCTGATTGCAGCGATATACGGCTTGCAAGCCTCGGTTTTCCTTCTCAGACGCAAGTGGGACATGATTGGATGGATGATCTTCTACATCCTTGCTATTCCGGCGTTCTCGTTCTTCCTCCCATTATATTCGTTCTGGAAGATGGATGACTTCTCGTGGGGTCAGACTCGTGTAGTGCTTGGTGAATCAGGCAAAAAGATGATTGTCCATGTATGCCTCCACCTCTCCTCTTTACTTGGAGCAATTCTCAATCCATTTCATTTTATAGGATGAGGGCAAGTTTGACCCTCGAGCAATTCCCCTCAAATCGTGGACCGACTATGTACGTCTGTTACGTCTGTTGTGCGACTTTTTCTGTTGATGTACTGATTTTATCGGCAGGAAAACGAGCTTTGGGATAAAGAGTCCAACCACAGTATTGGCTCATGGGTTCCCCCCGCCAAAGTCAAGGGCGAGGGGTACGCGGAGTCACACACAGCCTCTATTTACGGACGTGAGACATACTACGACCCTCGAGGCTACTCTCCAGCGCCTTCACAGGTCGGTATGCACGCCCCTCCTGGGTACAATTCGGGACGTAATACTCCTCAATCAAACTTCCGCATGGCTGAAACTGGTAGTTTACTTCATCAACCTGCACCCTCACGACCCGTAACCAACTACCTGGATATCCCCATCCCTTCTGCAGACGGTCCCGATAATTTCAATGGCCTGAATTCTCCAACGGACATGGACATTGATCGTGCTGTACAGGACATCTTGCGTGGTGCCGACCTCAACACAGTCACCAAACGGGAGATCCGTCGTCAATTGGAGGAGGTCTTCAGGATGGATCTCACACTACGTAAGGCCAGTATCAACGCTGCTATTGACAGGGCTTTGCTCGGGCAGGCTTGAGCTTTCCTTTTGACTTCGCTCGTTAGTTATCATACGGACTATATGACACTCCTTAGAACTCTCTCTATTCATAGACATTTCCCCATCCTTTACTAGTGCATAACTTTGAAAGTGCTTTCTTACTCTCATATTTTACTCGGACTATTCAAACCTCTAGTAGTATCAGGACTTTCAATGCATTAATTTAATAGGGCTAAGCAATATCAAACGGATTCATCATTTGATACTTATGTGGCTTACGAATCAGCCTACGATTGATGTGACCCATTTAGTGGCTGTGCCAAATGTCGGTTCCTCATTCCCCTCAACCTGGGCCATCTGTTGAGAGTAATAGTGGCGCACACTATGGTTGGGACAAGGTCGTCTACGCGTTTCTTCTCCGCGTTGGCTTTACACAAGCTGCAGTTGGCTTCACGTCCGACCTGCTGGTCATGAATCCGAAATGGGAGCAAACTATCATTCCTGATGCTCTGCTCGAACTCACGAAGGGGATATTAGCATGCGGATCTGGAGCTTCTCAAGCACATATTCCGGAGAGCTTGAGCACTATTGGTCTGAAAATTCCCGGGCCTTCGCTAGACCAACGAAAACTTGATTACATTCATCTCGCAAACGGCATCCCTCCTCGATCTCAGTCCAACGTCTGTGTTTCTTTACTGCAATACCATACCTATGTTCTAATGCTATCTCAGATTAATAAAGAAATATCACTGTTCCTCGCACGCAACCGAGCTCGTAACGACGTCTCAAACCGTTCAGAGTTTGTCTACACCCCAGCAGAAAAACGACGGCGCCTAACAGGCTCGGAAGATGATATTAGCCCGTCCTGTGCTCGCACAGACGCGAAATCCCTGGACAGAGATGTACAAATGAAATATGATATTGCAAAGAACGAGGATGGGCCGCTGAGCCGTACCATACCAGAGAAGGAAAAAAGGGACAATAAACAGAAGGGGAAAATGAAGGATGATGGCTTGGGCAGCGTATCTGCTAATGGGGAGGAGGAATGGACAGCAATTAAGCGACCAGGACTCGACGAGAGGTTGCGGAATGTTGAGGCTCACTTGGCTGTTCATTATGGTACGCGATTTTCATCTTGATATCCGTGTTATTTCATACAGCCTGTTTTAGTCCCGTCTGCACCGCGAACTCTACTTGCCCGTCTTAGGTACCTAGAAGAACATCTGATCCAACTCGAGAGAGACTATCCACCATGGGCAGCACTTCACTTTAACCAACCTAATCGCGGTGTGCGTTATTCTTCCCCCTTTCTTTTCCCTGTATTCACCAGTTTATTCCAGTGGCCGCCGCCTCCACGTCAAACACCCATCATCGTTCCTCCACACTTGCGCCCTAAAGATGCACCAGCCCCTACTCCGGCTGTGCATGAACTTGACGGGACTCTAGGAAACAGACGACTGAAAAATACGGGCTCAAGTTTACATAGGGCTGTGATGGAACGTCTTGAGGTCAAGCAGGCCATGACGGATATGGCATGAATGCACACATGTATATTTAACCAGACCAGGACCTAATATACAAAAACCCTCACCAGAATCTAGGCCAGACAAGGCTGTTTGCACCCTTATTCTTTTCCAAATCATGACATCTTGCTTCGTGCAATTTGATAGCAGAGGCAAGTAATTAGATAAGTATACCATTCGCGAAAGGCTCGCCAATCGACGTGAACAGATGGATGTACTTCAACAACTATTGCTTCTTCTTATCGTCGGCACTGAACTTGCTCGACACCCCCGATTCCAAGGGGCTCTGTATGCTCGCCAGTGCCTTGAACCCGAACAATAAGATAGGTACAAGGATGAAGAACGCCACGAGCAGGACAGTGATCAGGCCTGGCGTGAGGAGTTGGTAACGTCTGAGGATGCCACCTTCAGCAAGAGTGGCATTGGCAGGCGCGAATACGAAGTCGAAAACTGGGCGAGCGTCTACGACAGATTCAGGCTGTTGGCGAGCTTGAATGGAAAATGTGGCGGCTGAGGTGCCTGTGTATACGACGAGGTGTTTGGGGTACGTTGAAGAAAGATATTCGAGCTCGTCCGCAAGCTGTGAGGCTATATGAGCCGTCAAGAATGAGTTGTAAGTGACGTGTTGGGAGATGGGCGTCACGTACTATAGAGAGAAACTCTGTCCTTCCTCGAGCCCCCAATCTGTCCTTCTAGAGACGGAAGTTTGACGCTCACAACGTTCTTAGAGTCATGAGAGAAGTGTCCCGGAACAGCGCCTGGTGTAAGGTGGATAGTGTCAAATCCGCAACGCGTGGCGACTTTCTCAGCAGTTTCCGAAAGGTCGGAGCCTTGTTGCGGGGTGACATATTGGAACTGACGCTGAGATGTATATTCGGACAACAGTTGAACGAATCTTGAAGAAGAAGAAAGGGTTCGCAAATCAGATGCATGTAGCTATTCACAGCAACATTTAGTCCATCTTCGTCATTCTAAGTAAACATACACACCCCTTCCTGGCCAACGAGGATTATAGCATCTAGTCCACAAACACCATCATCCAGCAAAATGCCCTCGAGAAGAGTCTGAGATTGCGAGGCACTCGAGGACAGCTGTTCAAGCGATCGAGACCTGGAAATACTGTAAGTTTGAGCTTTACAGGGAAAAAATAAGAGACTTTCGGGTGGGATGACCATGATAAAAGGGGCACTGTGTCCGAGAAAGCGAGTGCAAGGGGGAAAAGGAGGGCAGTGACGATATACCAACCAGCCATGGGATGATGGTCGAGAGTAAGAATGCTGTGATCACATGATGCCTTCCCTTCTTCACCTACCTAGTCTAGTGTTTGATGAATTTTGAATAACAGCTGTGGCACCCGTAGTCTTCATTCACAACACACCCTTCTTTTCACTCAATTCAGAACTCGGATTTTTGAAGCGCATCTAGTTGTTTGTCCTTGTGCGTCATTCCTCAGATTACTTATAGCTCAAGCACTCAAGCAATCTCATAGATTTACTTTGGTATGGTCTAGGCGGATTCATATATGCTTATTGCAAACAAAGGGAGTAGTGGTAGTAGTAGTGATAGTGGTAGTATTCAATGCGTCTATATCCATATGCAGATGCCACACATGCTGGCTCGTATACTCCTTATGTCTTACCCTTAGGCGCTGTCTTTGAGAACAGTTTTGCCTTCTCAATTGCGGCATTACCTATACATATTATGAGCGTCAGCCATCGTCGTAGAGAAAGGGGAATCGAGAAGGAAATCAAGCGCAAGGGTCAGAAAAGACAAAACATAGAGAAAACGTTGGAAAAGGTCGAAAGGAGTGCGACTCACTTTGCTTTACAAGGTTCTTCTTGTAGTCAATGATGCTGATATCCAATTTTGTAAGGTTCTTGATCGTCTGATCCGCTACCTCCCAAAGCTCTTCGGCAACTTGAGAGATGAGACCTACAAAAAGGTTAATTGATGGGGACACCAAAGGCCATAATAATGCGCTCACGGAAGTCGTGGGATACGATAACGACGCCACCTTCGAACTCCTTGATCGCCTTTGCTAACGCATCGATGGACTCCATGTCCAAATGATTGGTCGGTTCATCTTGAGAGCGGAAAAAATGTCAGCAATAAGTTCGAATGAGCGCCACAAGTACCCACCAAGAAGCAGGATGTGTGGGTGCTCCATTGCCAACTGTGCAAACACGACACGGTTCCGCAATCCATCGGAAAGCTGCTTAATAGGGGCAGTTTGATGGGCGCCAGAAAGACCGAAGCGACCGAGCTGTGATCGCCATGCCTACACGATGAAAAAGCAAAAAGATCGCAATGAGCGACAATTCCTCTGGAAAGAGTTGAGAAGGTGTCATACCTGAATGTCCTTTTCGGGGAACTTCTGGGAGAAGAGTTTCTGGAAGTATTCGATCGGGCTGAGGTCGTAGGGGAGCTGGTCAGCAGAGTGCTGTGAGTATTTGGCGAGCTTGAGCGCAGCATGCTTCGAAATGGTCCCCTCGCACGGCTGGTACGCGTTAGTGATGAGGTGAAGAAGAGTCGATTTGCCAGTTCCATTGGCGCCAAGAATAGCTATGCGAGAGTCCATACTACAAGATAGGCCATTAAATTATTGGTAAATGTGACACTGATATTGAACTTACTCAATACCAAAGGAGAGATTCTTGTAGAGGTAGTCCTCCTTCTTTCCTGAATAGGAGAATGCGACCTCGTCGAAAGCGATGATAGGTGGTGGCAACCTCCGGATATCCTCGAAGTTGAAACGGAGAGGTTTGGGCGCCTCGACCTTTTCGATAAGTCCAGCGGCCTCCATCTTGTCGATAATTTTTTGCTTCGATTTGGCTTGACGCACCAAGTTGGCATAAGTACCAGCAGAAGCAATAAACCTGTCGATTGGTATGAGCAAAGGATTATAGATTAGGAGGCTAGAACGCACTTTTTGATATGAGCAATTTCCTCCTGCTGTTTATGATAGGCCTTCATCTGATTGACTTCGTTCTCCTGCTTTGTCTTCACGTACGTGGTATAGTTACCAGTGTAGTAGATGAGCTTCTTCTTCATCGTCAGGTCCATAATGTTCGTACAGACTGCATCCATGAAATCTTGAGAGTGGGAAGTGATGACGAGAATATGATTGTATGTGGACAGGTATGCCTCAAGCCAGACCACAGCGCCGAGATCCAAATGATTTGTGGGCTCGTCGAGTAGAAGGAGATGGGGCTTGACGAATAGCGCACGGGCAAGTGCAACACGCATGCGCCACCCACCACTCATGTCCTTGGTCGGTTTCTTCATCATTGTCTGTGAGAATCCAAGGCCGTGAAGAATGCTGCCCGCCTTGACCTCGAATGTTGCGGGGTCAAGTTCTTCAAGCTCCTCGTACGCAGCGTCCAGAGCAACTTCATCAACATCGTCCGCCACAGATAGCTCTTCGATGTATGCCTCGAGCCGAGCGACCTTTTCCCTGGCAGATGCGACGATGAAGTCAACCGCGTTAACATCAGACGGCTCGGCTTCTCCGCGCACAAGATAGATGTCAATATGTTTGGGAATATCGATATCGCGTTCGGCGATGGATTGCAGGAAAGTGGACTGTCCCCAATTCCATCAATGATCGGAAATTATTTGAGAACAAGTACATACCTTTCCTGATCCATTCTCGCCAAGTAAACCGTATCGCTGACCATAATTAAGTGCAATTTCTGCGCCCTCGATGAGAAGTCGGCCGTGGAAAGAGAGAGTGTATGAATCAATCTTGACATCGCGGCCCTTTACATCAGATACCAACACGCCGGCTGCGCTCCTATACGTTGTGAGCAAAGAATAAGAAATCACTCAAGAAAATGTACCTGTCGGTCGCGATGTTGAGCTTTGCCATCGCCGACAGGTCCTCCGTGCTAGTCGCGGCGCTCATGCTAGTGATTGGAGTGTTGGTTGAGCTGCCATTGACGGAACCAGAGGGGGTTGTAGACGATGAGGCACCATCGGCGGAAAGCCCAGCATTCTTCTTTGCGGCCTTCTCAGCAAGGCGCTTTTGTTTTGAAGCAGAGGGTGCCATGATTGCAAATGAGGAGTTGTATCGATGCTTGTAATCGCAAATTTTTGGTTAGATCAGCGGACTTTCAATATTATCTGTGGCTGTGTCCTCCAGCCTACCCACCTCCCGATCAAACTGGAGAATTCTTCCGTCTTTAAATGGACACAAAAATTACCTCGAGGGTCAACGGTTCGCCGAGGCCTGGCAACGGAAAAAGAAAAGGAAGAGGAAAAAGAAACAACACGACTCGGGCTCTACCCACTTCCTTCAAAATTGTTGCCGGGTCTTACGAAAAGCTACTCTACGGCCTCGAGGGCAATGTCACCTCTTCTTCATCTGACTACATATTCTCCCTTTCTCCAATCTTCATTTTCCCTGCCCATGTATCATGTATCAAGGCCGTCGCCGCATCTCCTGAGGGTGGCAAGTGGCTAGCCACAGGCAGCGCGGACGAGATTGTAAAAGTTTGGGATCTTCGTCGGAGGAAGGAGATTGGTGGGCTGATGCATCATGAAGGTACGGCACCTTTTTCTTCCTCTATGGCATGCAACTAACTGATCTCTCGTGTTATCTTCACCAGGCTCTATCACGCACCTTGTCTTCCCTTCTCGTTCACACCTTCTCTCTGCTTCAGAGGACGGTACCCTCTGCCTTTTCCGTGCGCGTGACTGGAGCGTCCTACGTGCGCTCAGGGGACATAAGGGTCGCGTAAATGCTGTCGCAGTACATCCCAGTGGCAAGGTCGCGCTTAGTGTGGGACGGGACAAAACATTGCGGATGTGGGATTTGATGCGAGGAAAGGGGAGCGCGAGTACAAAACTTGGCAAGGGTATGTTTAGCATATAGTCGTATCTTTTTCTATTTCCCTAACAAGGTGCTTTCAGAGGGTGAAATTGCGCGGTGGTCGACGGACGGATCATTGTTCGTAGTTCAATCGGGTTCTACGATCGACATATACACTACTGTACGCCTTCCTTTCACATCACTCGCCCTCCATTCATCATTGAATGCTAATTCAGAACATGGACCTCATCCATACAATAAAACACCCATCCCGTCTACACGACGTCCGCTTCTGTAAACGTGTCGTCGGTGATGGCGAACTGCTCCTCGTCGGAGCAGAAGACAGGCTCCTCTCTGTTTACGACGTCTCTGTTGACCCTTCCAGGACACCTAAAATAATTGCAGTTATGACCGGTCACAGAAATCGGTATGTACACAGCTCTACACCATCTATCTCATGTCCTCACTTCTGTATTCGCAGCGTCAAAGCCGTGCAAACACTTGATATCACGCTTCCACCTCTTTCAGAAAACAAAATCTCGTCAGATGTACCAATGCGGCGGTCGACAACGATAGCATGCACCGTCTCCTCGGATGGGATGGTTCATGTGTACGACATCGCGCTAGTACCTGCTTCTACATCGACAGAGATGGTAGAGATTGCACCTGCGGCGGTATATGACACTAAGGGGACACGTTTGACGTGCATCACGCTTGCCGATGGGGACCTGGAAAGTGCGAATGATGCAGTGGTTGGTGAGAAGAGGAAGAAAAGGGTGGATATTGATGAGAGCGATGATGATGATGATGACGATGACGAGGATTGGCCCAGTGAGGAGGAGGAGGAGGAGGAGGAGAGCGATTAAAATTGCTGTTGCCGATTGTGGCTATGACCATCGCTTTTGGGGGGTATGGAGATGGATCTGCCTGGTGACCCATCATTTACAGTCTTTCTCTGGTCCTTGATATGAAGCCCAATATCTTCACTTCCACTCGTTGATTTGTCTCGTTTTTTACATTGTAATTACACTATAGAGGCATGTCACTATCAATTCCATAGATGATCAGGCAACAGGACAGTAGAAAGCTATCAGTGCCAGATTTTGAAAAACCTCAATTTTAGATTGGATCTGTCTTGATGACGGCAATCAGATTGTAAGCGTACTCATACTTACTTACATAATGGTTCACGCGCCACAGCTCATATATAAACAACAGAACATGTATATTATCGGCAGTCTCTTTCAACACGACATCCCGTACCTGTTCTGTGCTGCGCCGCCCTCCTCTTTTAGTGAGCGCGCCCCTACGGGCCGCTTCCACTTTTTTTTTGAACAGTTCTTACGAGGTTGTAACCTCACCCTTGATACTTGAAGACCAAAGAAGCAAATTATCATCTTCACCACCATCGAAAGAAAATCATGGAGGTTGAACTCGCCGTTTCTTCCTTGCCCAATGCCATATTTGCCTATCGTCATTTGACCATTCCTTGCATTGACATCGTGATTGTTGCCTTCCCAAATGCTGCCCTTAGACCACATCACACTCATCACCCTGGTTTGCACTCTGCCCTTGCAACTTTTCCGTGGAAATTAGATTGGAACATATACCTATCACGTCCACATCAAAAGAAGGAACCTCGCATTAATCACCCACATGCTTGCACCTCTTTTTTGCACCTGTTCTTGCCATACTGCCTCCCCCTCACACACACACAGCTGGCAGCAAAAGTCGCAGTCATGTGGACCCCTACTAGGCCTATTAGGAACATCAAAATAATAGGCCTAGTAAGGTTTTGGCGGTGAAAACACCTTCACCCAAATCCTATTTGGGAGAGGATTGGGACACAGATCTTAAGCTGTTTTGAGTTCATGTTTC
>JABCKO010007974.1:0-40128 GCA_018855915.1 Tephrocybe sp. NHM501043
AGGTTTACGGCAAGGAGGGGATGGCATAGTGGGCACAAGGAGATGATTTTTTCAGTGATTCTACAGCTCTGTGTACTCTAAATTAGTCAATATCCACCTCCTCATTGCTACCACATCTCAGCTACCTCCCTTAATATTTTGCATGTTGCTCCGACTCGCAAATTGGCCAATATGGTAATGAATTCCTATTTTTACCCTATATCATAATGCATAATCGGGTCCACAACCCTATGCATTATGCAGCCAATTTGGGTGGGCCCCACCATGGTTCCAGCAAAATCCTATGCATTATGAGAGTTATGCGCTATGACAGTATGCATTATGAGACAATCAACTGTACTCATATGATGCCACACTGCAGCTGGTTCAAATGCAGCATTCTAAAAGAATTAAACCCACCTCAAAAGATCCATTTTGGTGACAATTCTTACATCAAAGCAACAGGCATCAGGACAATAATCATTGAATGCAATGTCAACAGAGATATGCAAACCATCGAACTTGAAAACACCTTATATGTCCCATCCTTCCAATTGACCCTGGTATCAATTCAAAAATTGAACAAAGCAGGATACTATACCATATTCAAAAGAGGTGCCTGTAAAGTGAAATCACTGAAGGGGTAAAAAACAATGCTTACAGATATCTACAAGCAGGAGCTGTATCATTTAAACGTCACACTGAGAGTGTATGCTCATATTGCTGTTAATATAAATACTCTCCACTATAGAATTGGGCACATATCTCCTGATCAAATCATCCAAATAGTCTGAGATAGACACATTGAGTGAGTCAACAAAGTGACAGGAAAAGCAAAATTTTGTGAATCCTGCATCCTTGCAAAGTCAAAGAAGTTACCTTTCAAACATAAGGGCTATGCTGTCTTGTGACCCCTCAAAATCATATACTCAGATGTGGGGGGCCATCTCACCTACTGATAGACATGGAAACAAATACTGGATTACCTTCATAGATGGATATTCAAAGTTTCCTTGGACATACTTTATAAAGAGAAAAAGTGAAGCAATCATGCACTTTTAAGAATTCAAATGAGACGTCCAAGTATTCTTCAATGCAGAGATCAGGATAGTGCACCTATCAACGAACTTCATCAGTTTCTTCTAAACAGACAATGGTGGGGAATATACAGGTCAAGATTTTTAGAAAGAACTTAAGAAAATGGGCATAAAACACCTGACCACAGCTGCAGACACACCAGAACAGAATGGATTAGCAGAGTAAATGAACCAATCACTCATTAACACAGCAACAGCAATGCTAATAGAATCAAAACTGCCAAAGACATTCTGGTCTGATGCCATGTGCACCAGTGCCACAGTCATTGGTAGAATGCCAGCAGCCAGATTAAAAGGAAAAATCCCCTACAGTGTGCTGTTCAATCAAAGAGTTGACATCTCCTGGTTCAGACCTTTTAGAGCTGTGGGTTACACCCTAATGCCAAAAGACAAATGCTTCAGGAAATTTACTGACAAAGCTCAAAAGGCAATCCTCCTGGGCTACACAGAAAGAAAGAAAGCATACTGCCTTCTCAACATCACATCTAGAAAGGAATTCCACAGCAGACATGTCTGTTTTGATGAAGACAGTGATGTCCCACTGGAAATTTAACACAATCACAATTCAGGAATGAACACAAGGTGGGAGGCCAACTTTTTTCAGTCAAACCACAGGACATGCACAAAGGAAGTCTATAAATATGCTAGTGACTCAGATAGTGATGATGAGCCAGAGATCACAAGGCCAGTGGAAGGGCAACATGAATACAAATACCATTTTGAGTCCCCCACTTGAATTGCAGCCTTATGTGCTATCTCCCACTCCATCTGGAACTCCAGGACTGCCTGAACCACATGATTCTCCCCAATCTCCTCTTGTGCCAGCTGTGAGTACAAAGTGCAAACAAATGATACAAGGAAATGCAGGATCAGTGGGAGTACCTCCAAGAGAACAGAGCATATGCACCCAAAAGCCTGTTATCAGAAATGAGGATTACCAATACACAATTGATTTAGAACAACAAAGATGTGAAGAAAATCAAGCTGAAAAGAGAGCATGCTTAGAAGCCAAAGCAGTCAACCCACAAAATAACAATGTGCACCATACTCTGCAAGATATTCAAGCCAGGGCTGACAACCTCCAAATGAGCAATGTTAGTGACCCCTACAAGAGTGCACCAGAACCTGAATCAGAGGAAAATATCTACTTTGCAGAGATATCTCAGAGCAGTTCTCCAAATGAATTGATCCCACACAGTGCTACTGAGGCATTCACAGGCCCAGACAAGGAAAACTGGAAAGCCATGCTACAAGAGGAGCTTCAGAACCTTATCAATAACAATGTATTCAAAGTCATACCAACCCCAAAAGGCATAAGCCCATTACCTTGAAATCTGTATTTCACATTAAACACTACTCAAATGGAAACATTGAAAGGTACAAAGTTTGCATTGTGGCATGTGGCTTCATGCAATGAGAGGGAATTGACTACAAAGATGTCTGGGTGCCTGTCACAAACTTAGAATTGATTTGAATAATTCTAGCTCTGGCAGCTAAGTACAACCTTGAATTGGACCAAATAGATGTCACAACAGCTTACCTCAATGGTAAATTGGAGGAGGAACTTTACATGTCTCCCCCAGAAGGCATAGCAATTCCTGATGGTTAATGCTGGAAACTAAAATGCTCACTATATGGACTGAAGCAAGCTGGAAGAACATGGAATTTAACTCTTGATAAATGGCTCAGAAACTTAGGATTCATGTGTCTAAATGCCAAAACATGCCTCTACATTTACAAAGAGAGAAACAAACTCTGTTTCTTTGTCATCTACATAGATGATTTCATTCTTGCTGCCACATCTTGCCCCTTTATGAACTCCATTAAAGAAAAGCTGTCAAAGACATTCAAAATGCAGGATCTAGGCCCAGCCACTTACATCCTCAGCATCAAAATCTATTGCAATCAAAAGAACAAGTCTATATATGTGTCCCAGGACCAGTACATCAAGACTGTAGTTGAGTGCTGTGGAATGTCAGATTCAAAGCCCACCTGGACGCCAATGGCTTGTGATCTCAGACTCACTGCTGAGGACCCTGAGAACAATGCCACAGTCTTTGAGATGAAGATCAGGGACAAACATGTGTCATATTCCAGCATAGTTGGACCTCTAATATATGCAATGATGGGCACATGTCCTGATATTGCTTACACAGTGGGAGTACTGGGACGCTTTAGCTTGAACCCAAAAAACCACCACTGGACCATGGCAAAACATGTGTTGCACTACCTTAACATGACCAGCAAAATAGAACTCAAATTTGATGGGAATGACATCTCAATGGACATGTCCTTCCATGGATACTAGATGCAGATTGGTCTGGAGACCCCAATACATCAAAATCAACATCAGGATATGTATTTATTACTGCTCATAGAGCAGTAGGTTGGGCTAGCAAGCACCAGTTGATGATTTCCTTATCCTTCACTGAATCTGAATACATCAGACTGTGTCATACAGGCCAACATTTGGCTTGGCTGTGAAACTTTTTTGATGATATCAGACATGCACAGCAAGCCCCATCAGAGCTCCTATGCAACAATCAGGCAGCTATTATTCTTACAAAGGAAGCCCAGTACAGATCTTGAACCAAACATATTTAGCAAAAATATTATTATTTATGTGATGATCTCATTGGAAAGGGACAGGCTATTGTACACTATGTATCCACAGAGGACATATTTGCCAACATCTTCACAAAGCCATTAGGATGAGAAAAGCACTGGAAATTCATGAGAGCCCTGGGACTACGACTTGACATGAGTGGGAGTATCAGAGAATGAGCATGTTGTTGATGTGTCTTGGTTATATATAGCATGTGTCCTCACTTACAGTCTCCCTTAAATATGTTTTTTGATCTCATCACACCTCAGTTTGTCCTCTTATCAAGTGCTATACTGAGTTCATTACTTTGATCAGAGATCATAGATCACAAACTCAGTCTTGAAACTGTACATATAGTATACATAATTTCTACCCTCTACACCAATGCCTGAGCATGTAGATACTGAATAAATAATAATAAACCATGGAGGAGGACAGTAGCTGATCATAGGTACTAATTTATGATCTGAGGCACAAACAAAAAAATCAAGAAGAACAAAGCAGAAAAAGTGCACAAGGAGAAGGTAAAAGATCTTGAAAGAAGCAAAGCTAACCTTCTCATCTACAGTGACAGATCAATGATCAAAGAGGAAGGGACCCACAGGAAATTAATGGGATGGGGGTAGTAGGATACCATAAAGAAAGAGAAGTTATAACCCATAGAAGTGGCTTGAGACACAGAACAGAGGTATATGATGCAGAACTTGTAAGACAGTTGGAGAATAGAACTGTAGATTTCTCTCTCTACCACAAGCTATATGTAGCTACAATATATAATATTTGTTCCAGGCTGTATCTAAGTATTTCCTATGCTATTAATTACAGTATATCAATATACCAATAGCTAACAGAACATCACCAATGATGTGTAGGTGATAATTCAGCTTGCCTTTCCAACTCTCCCTCTCAAGCCAATGTTATCCCAAGCAAGTTGATTTTGTGTTTGAAATCAGGGCATGGGAGTGCTTTGGTGAAAATATCAGCTTTGTTATCTTCAGATGTGCAGTGGTAAACTTGTGCCTTGTTTGAAGCTAATTGTTCCTATACAAAATAGTGCTTGATGTTGATATGTTTACTGTATGCATGAAAAATGGGATTATTAGAGAAAGAAATTGCTGACTGGCTGTCAGTAATGAGATCAGTTGGCTTCTTAGGGAAGAGACCTAATTTAAACATAACAGAACCTGACCCAAATTAGTTCTTAGGTAGCATGGCAGAGTACCATAAATTTGCCTTCCATGCTGGACAGCATGACAGTTGGTTGTTTCTTGAAACTCCAGGTTGTAGGTCCTCCTAAGACCATTGACATGTATCCTGAAATGGATCTTTGGTTGTCAAGGCTATTTCCCCACAACTTTGACCTTGTAGAAATCTTTTGTGTTGTAGTTGATTCCTAGATCAAGGATCCCTTTGATGTATCTGAAAAATGTTTAACAGCACTCCAGTACTGTAGTCCTGAATGAGATAAGAATTGGCTAAGCTATTGAACTGTGAAAGCAATATCTGATTGTATAGAGAGGGTAGCCTAAAGGAGCATTCCAATAGCTGCTAGATATTGATGCTTGATGTTGTTATGTCAAGGGTCATCATCCATCAGTTTGTATAGTTTGACATTGTGATCCAATGGAGTATATACTGGAATTGCATTTTCAAGTCCCATTCATGTGAGTATCTTTTTAAGGTAGGGATATTAAGTTAGTTTGATAGTATTGTCATTGATTCTTATGATTGTGAGGCCAACAATTTGTCATGCTTTACCCAGGTCTGTAATGTCAAATTAAGATTTGATTTGTTCCTTGACTATTTTGATGATTTCATCAGTGCAGGCAAAAATAGACATATCATCAACATGTACTGCTGTAATTGTGATTAATACTTTGTCTCCTCAGATATAGATGTAATGATTAGAAACCATGTATGTAAAACCAAGTTCTTTAAATAAAGCATCAATAACTTTGTTCCTTGTATAGCTAGCCTATTAGAGTCCATAGATTGATCTGATTAACTTCCATACTCAGAAAGTTCCATCTTCAAAACTAAGAAGCTGAGCAAAATATATGTCTTCTTGCAAGTAAATATCTAAGTATGCTCTAATAATGTCCACTGTGTGGAATTTGAATCCTAATGCTATGGCAAGTGCAATCAGAAATTGGAGAGTATCTAGGTGCACAATAAACATATAGGTTTCTAAGTAGTCTATCTAGTTGTTGAGTAAAACTACAGGCAACAAGTCATGATTTTGCTTTGACAAGATTTCCATTGCTATCAAATTTTATTTTCTAGACCCATTTGGATTTGATTGCATCTTGGCCTGGTGGCAGATCATTAATTTCATATGTGCTGAGCTTTTTGAGCTGATCTAGCTCTTTCTGCATAGATTCTTTCCATAGATCATTGTTAAGAGCTTCCTTGACATTGGTTGGTTCACTATCATGTGTGGTGAGAATTATATCAGGGATATCTGCAATCATAGCACTGGTGCTGTTTTTGATGAGTGGAATTAACAGTTTTGATGGGTGTGCAGATAGATTATTGAGTAGTTGATAGTCAACTTTTTCAGTTGTTGCAATTGGTGCCAACTTCCTTTGTATTGGTGGTGATTCTTCCAGTTCCTTAGTTTGTGTGTACTCATTGACTTTGATTTGATCCTTTGATGGCTTGCTTTGCTCCATATTTTCCAATTTCTTCTCCTCAAGCTGAAAAGGGTCAAAAACTTGTTCAATTTCAGGAGTGTGGTGTGGGAAAATGATATTTCAGAAAGTGAGAACTTTCAGGGTATCTGGGTTGTAATAACACCAGGTATGAGATTTATTGGACAATCCCATAAACATCATTTTTTAGGATTTTAGATCAAGTTTTGACAGGTTGGCACCTTCATGTAATACCCAACATGGGGTGCCCCACTCTTGTAGTCACAATATATCTGGTTTCTTGCCACTCTAGGCCTCTTCTGGGGTGGTAGTACCCAAGGCTTTGGTAGGAGATCTATTCTTCAGATATGTTGCATAGGATCCAGCCCTGGGCCAAAGAGATTTTGGCATCTTGTGCTGAATAATCATAGCACAAGCATATTTGATAAGCATCCAGTTGACTCATTCTATATTACTATGTTCTTCTGATGATCAGAGTGCTATGATTTTGATATGAATGCTATGTTTGGAGCACCACCCTTGTATAGCATCATTTAAGAACTCCTTTCCTTGGTCAAAATAGATTGTCTTCAAATCTTTACCTGCCTGGTTTTTCATGTGCATCTGGTACTTTCCCAGCATTAGCAGCATGGAATTGTCAGATTTATCCTTTAAAAAGTAGACAACTGGTTGCCATGATTTCCCATCAGCCAGGTCTATGTAATATCAGAATCCTTGGGTAGTCTGGGCCAGTTCCCAGAGATCAATTAATGTCATCTTACCAATTTCTTTGAAGGTAACTCCTGATTCTTTTGGAAGTGGTATGACATACTGCTTCCTTTGGATACATGCCTCACATTGGATGCCAGCTTCCTTTTCTATAATCTTCATTTTTTCAACCATGTTTGCTCAATGCATCAGCTTTACAGATGGCATATGAATATGGCCAAGAATTTGGTGCCACTCATCCCATGTGTGAGCTGCTAGTGCTGTATCTGGCCCAGGGGGAACAATTGATGCATTGATTGCATACAACTATGCTGATTTGATTGCTTGCATAACCTTCTTTTGGGTAGCAGGTGCATGCACATAGAGTTTGTCTCCTCCAAAAGTGAGTGAGAATTTTGGATCTGTCAATTTAACTGACAGATACTAGGTTGAATGGGGATTTGGGTGTGTGAACAACATCCTTAAGAGTTAAAGGAATTGACTCTGTTCCTACTTGACAGAGAAGTTTGATGGTGCCTCATCCTAACCCAGCAGCTGAGCCAAATCCAGTAATTTAGTGCCCTGGTGTTTTGACATATGACAAGAATGCTGATTTGTCATGGAATATATGAGATGTGCATGCACTGTTTGTAAAGATAGAGTTGGCAGTAGGTGTAGTAGCCAGGGTAGTATCAGATGTGGTGGAGAATGCATATTCATCATCAGCAGATGCCTGGTGAGCATTGTCATTGCTTTTCTTCTTGTCCCTGTGATGTTTCTTGCCCCTAAAACTATCTTTAGATTTATCTCTATCATAGCAGTGCTTTGACATATCCCCTTTCTTGTTGCAGGTATAGCAGGTAACATTTAGGTTATATTTCCCTTTTTCAGCTAATGCAGTATCTCCTCTAGTGCATAATTTGATGTGCTGCTGCTCCTCAAGTATGTGTGCAATCAGTTTATAGCTTTCCTTCAATGTATCCATGTCCACTGAGGAAATGAATGGATCCTATGAATCTGGTGATGAGGTGAGCAACATGATACTAAACTCTTCATTGCTAATTTTTAACCCTAGAGCTGCCAATTCTTCTATGAGTCTGCAGAGCATCCAAATATGCTCCTTGATGTTGCTGCCATCATTGCATTGTGTCTAGAACAGTTTCCAGTGCACTATTATGATCCCAATTGAGCCATGTGCCTTATACATTGATTTGAGGGCATCCTAAGCTTCCTTTGACATTTTCAAACCAGCCACATATATGAGTGGTGCACCACTGATACATAATCAAATAGCAGATAAAGCTTTGCAATACTTCTGCTTCCATGTGGTCATGTATTCTGGATCAGGGCTTGGATCATCTGGCAAGAGTTCAGGTGGCAGTTTAGTGCCATCAACATAATCCATTAGATTCAAATCTGTCAAGATGTCAAGCATCTTGATTTTCCATACAGCATAATTTTTGGCACTCTTCAGAGCATCAATTTGATAAAACAAGGATGATCCATCAGATGACATGATAAGAACAAGGTGATGAGGAATTCAGGTGTCGAAGAATGGTAGGATGGGATTTTAGTTGCAGGCAGGGCCCATAACCAGTTAGAGAATAGAACTATAGATTTCTCTATCTGTCAAAAGCTATATGTAGCTACAATATATACTATCTATTCCAGGCTGTGTCTAAGTATTTCCTGTGCTATTAATTACAGTGTGGTAATATATCAATAGCTAACAGAACATTGCCAATGATGTGCAGGCAATAATTTGGCTTGCCTTTCTAACTGGGAGTGATAGTAGCTGCCTCAACAGCCACTAAATATACTAACAAACACAGAATAGTCCAGAAAATATATGTGTGTGTGGACAACTTAGCAGTGGTAATGAACATCTATGAAGTTGAAGATCACCTAGGCCAGTACCTCATGAGACAATTCACAGAAACAGCAAACAAGTTTCTGAACAACTGAGCAATCAACACAATTAGTGTGGAATGGTACCTAGGATACAAGAACATGGAAGGGAACAAAAGAGTGGACAAAGAGGCAAAGGAGGGAATGACACTATGGAACCCTGACAACAATGCTACCCTGACACATGCAGAATGCATGACAAGGGAGAGAATACTTGAAGCATGGATAAAGGAATGGAAAAGAACACCACCATCCAGCAGCTTTGCAGTAGCAGCAACAAGAGGAGGAAGACAGTGACAAGGGATGGGAGTAAGGGTTGGGAGAAGAGAGGAGAGAATGGGCAGAAAAGAGGCAGAGTGGAGCAGAGAAAGATGACAAGGGAAGGGAAAGAGAGGAAAAGGAAGAGGACTCAAGAGAGAGAGGAAAGAAGGGGAAAAAGAACACACAGAGGGCATACAAAATACCCTGGAAAACCCACAGCATGGGCATCAGACAAACAAGCATGCAAACCAGAACACAGAGGACCTCATCACAACATCATGATACTAGAATAGGTAAGAGCTTGGTGGATAACATGAGAAGAGGAGGTGGCAATGGAGTATTGCTGGAGGACTGAACCAAGGTCCACCATATACATACATACATCACCACACTAACTCACAGGCTACAACCCACCATCCAGACACATGACACCCACATAAGATATCAGACCCAAGCCCACATGCAGAAAAAAAAGCTATCAGGAGATGCCTGGACACAGCTACCACATACACAGCAGATACACCTAGACACATTACACCACACACACTGGCAATTGCCTGCCTCTTGGCTCTGTAGAGTAGCTTGCCAGCATAAAGCAAAATCCATTCATTCATTCATTCATTTAGGAAATTGATGGATATAGAAATAGTGGTGGATAAATTGGACACAAGATCAGATTATGAATGGAATATGGAACACTTAGATGAGGAGAGGGGCATGGTTAAAAATCTTTGAGAGGTAGTTGGTGAGCTTGCTAAAGTGATTGGAAAGAAAAGAAAGTGTACAATGTTGCAATCACCAGAGCAAGCTGCACACACTGATAAATCACAGGCCTAGAGCCTAAGGTAAGAATTGTCAGAGTATGAGGTAGACATGTCCATGACGCATCTTGTTTTGTACATCATGTGTGTTTGCTTTATAGTCACCTTAAATATGTTTTTCTTCACAGCCACACCTCAGTTCACTGCACCCTGTTGAGTGCCGTAACTGAGGTGTGTATCATCTATTTTATTACTTTATTATCATATGCTTACTGTACCTAGTTCTTTCGTTATCTCTAGGTAATACATAAGTTCACTTCACCCTGTCAAGTGCTGTAACTGAGTTCTTTCATTATCTCTAGCAATTCCCCCTCTTGAACTCAGATCTTGAAAAGAATGTCACAGTCTAAAAAAGAGCCTATGCTCACAAAGAAGGAGAATGCAACACTTTGTCAATGGATCAAAATTCTGGACTGGTATTATGCACATGATAAGAACTAATCAAAAACTGTGCAGCATTTGTATTACTTCAAGTTCAGGCCATCTGAACCCATAGGCTGCCCCTGCAGCAAACCATTCAAAAGAAGAGAATACATACAATCAAGGGCCAACTACTAACAAGGTTATCAGAGCCATGGTGGCTCAGCTGGCACCATCACAGTCCTGAGGGGAAACTGTCTCCCAAGTAAAATTCATTAGATTGAACTGTGCCCTGTGGAAAACATTTTAGACACCACTCAGTTATTTCAATGTCACTGGAATTCACTGCCTGAGGAGGTATTTGATGGAAGGGTCTCAACGTGCTCATTGGAAACAACATCACCTGCCTCTCACAATGATGTCATTCACATCCTTGCCCCTTAGAAGGACAAAGGGTTCCCAGGGCCTTGGAGGACCATGGAATTTGGAAGTGGCCAAAGCAATCATGAAAAACCAACATATCAGCAAGTACCCAGATGGCTCGGATCACCTGGGGACACATCAGAAACCTCTGGCCCAAGTATGGTTCTAGGGAAACAGCATGTGTGGAAGCAGGGGCTTGCGCTTGACCAATGAGTACACAGGGGTTGCTTCAGAGTTATAAGTCCAGGATGAGGCTGGCTGAGCTGAGTTCAGCTTGGTAATTGGCCAACTTCCTTGGCACAAAAAGTCAGGTGCTTAGTCCAGCTGAGGCAGGAAGTACTGTCATAGAACATTATATGCCATTAAATGACTTTTTTGGACCTGGAATATTTTACTCCCAGTACATCCTTTTCAAACTTAAGCAGTATGTACTTATATACCATAATAATGTTCTCAAAAATCCCAGAGATGATCTCTTGCCTGTGAAGGCCATCAGAAGACATCCGGTAAAAATTCATGATATGCCATTAAATCGTAATGCAGAGGTCATGCTGAATTCTGAACTCCACATGATCTGTTAGTTCAGATAATCTTGCAAATGTTCAGCAAGGTTGTGAGGCTCAATGACATTCAGTTTTCAGCATGAAGAGAAAGAAATCAACAATAAATATGTATCAGTGTTTATCTCAGAAGGTAACTGTAAGTATAGGAATGTGAATATAATACATTAGAATGATAGGTAGAATAGTAGGTGCCAGTTATGCCATAAGCAGAGCCTCAATATGACCTCATTTGTCATGCTTTCAATGTCCTGCAAAAAGACAAGTCACTCTTACAATATCCAATGGTCCTAAGCCCTCAGAAAATTAGTTGAAGATAGCCATATATATGAATATTTGTATGTAGAATTTGGTCTGTGTTTGACAAGTGATTTCCTTTTTCCAAGGACAATAAGTAGTCCAACAGCGGTGCAATCAAAAACTTTTTGATTTATCATATCCCATCTACAACACTTTTACGTGATCTAACCTTAGAATCCTATTCTTACATATCATGTAAAGGTTTGAAGATTTTTATATCATGAGGCGGTGGCTAATTGTGGTGTTATTCAAGAATTTCAAAAATTGGCATATTGTAGTCTGATGGCATATCACGTTCTATGACAGTAGGATGGGGTCTTAGTATCGTGGAGACCCAGGGAAACAAACTCAGGATTGACTAGTGTCCGATGAAAACACGCGGGATGAGCCGATAACGACAGATAACAATTAGGGTTAAGGTTCAGGGGGTGGTGGCTAGTATGAACTCTGAAGGACCAAACTGTAGCAAAATGGCTACGGCACGTAACTGGCACACCTGAAAAGGTGTCTGGCCGGAGAACTGGCAGGGGTGTCCGTAGTCTACACCTGATCACACACGACCATGACGTATACTGTAGCGTACCATAGACCAAACCATGTACCTATACGTTGGAATCAAATCCACGGCTAAAGCCGCTGAGCCTTCTATCTTCAAGGTTATCAAAGACACGTGACTTAAGGATCATGGAAGTTGACGTCAAGCAACATTTATGAGCGTCTCACACCGCCACCATGACCGCCACCATGAACGTCCTACCAAAGACTCAACGCGCCTGGATTGTAGAGCGTCGAGGAGTGCCAGCGAAGGCACTCACCCTCAGATCAGACTGGCCCGTCCCCTCAATACTTAAACCGGGAGACGTCTTGGTCAGAGTTCAAGCAGCCGCGCTGAACCCAGTGTAAGCTATCAAGATATTTTACACAGTCCTTTCCAACGCCGGAACTTTCAGGGGATATAAGTTGATGAAAATTCTGCCAAACTTTGCCCACTCTGGACGGCCTCTTCCTGCGGAACAGGATCTGGCTGGTGAAATCGTGGACGGCAATGGCAGTCAATTCTCCGCTGGTGACCAGGTTTTCGGGATCATCCCAGTTGGTGATTACCTACCTATCTGAGCCCTCTTCTTTCCCTCTCCTGATCCTGCAAAGAACTTTCGCAGGTAATACGGCAAGGGTCACTCGCCCAATATGTCTCTATGCCTGCGGACAACCTTGTCCTTCGGCCACCCCATATATCTCCGGTCCAAGCCGCTGGAATCTCCTTGGTTGCAGAGACAGCTTATGAAGGCCTCATTGACATAGGAAAGCTTGAAGCAGGACAGAGCGTCTTGGTCAATGGTGGTAGCTCTGCAGTCGGTGCGTATGCCATTCAGATCGCAAAGGCAAAAGGCGCCAAGGTTGTTGCAACTGCATCCGCGAAGAACGAGGCTTTCGTTAGGAAGATGGGTGCGGACGAGGTTTGTTCCAAGCGCCCTTCCTGTGTTTATGCTTAGTTTCATATTGCACATAGTTTATTGACTACACCAAGGCTCCTTTGCATGAATATTTGGCTGCAAACCCCCCGACTCCGAAATTCCATATCATATTGGACGCTGTTGCCCTGACCGACATTTCGCTCTACACTAGCAGCCCCGCGTACCTGGTTCCGAACGGTATATTTCTGTCCACTGGTCCCATGCCCAAGAATCTGTCACCTTCCGAGCTATGGAAGATCGCCACCACTGTCTACTCCGCATATTTGCGGCCTGGCTGGTTCGGGGGTGTTAAGAGACGCTACAAGTATGCCGCGCCTTCTAAGCTATTGCCCATGCTCACGCAACTATAGGATATTCATGATGTCTCACAAGAAAGAAAGACTTGATGACATTCGCCAGATGCTTGCGGAGGGTAAGTGGACGCACACCTCTAAGTATTCGTCATTAACGTCCTACAGGCCTTATCACCCCTCCTGTCGATGCGGTTTATGACTTCGACGACGCCCTCAAAGCTTACGAACGGCAGATGTCATCGCGGGCAACTGGCAAAATTGTCATCAAAATTGACCTTGCTCTTGCATAAATTCTGATATGTTACTCTTCTCTGTGATTTTAGTCCATGTAAACGATAATGGAGCCGTACTTTCGAAGAGTTTATCATACATGACCTTTCCTTTTATTTGATTTTTCCAAACCCTCTTCGGTAGTGTAGCTATTGTTATTGTTTATAATTATGATAGTGTAAGTTTGGACATGACACTTTATGTAAAGCAAGTTAAAGCGTGAACATTCACCAGGCTAATTGCGCCATGGGATTTAGAGTATCTCACGACATAAATAATTTACCAACATTTTATTCTATACAATAACTTGGCAAGCCTCTGTACAAGCTATGACGACTTTCTGAGTCTTGAAACCTCCTATGTATCTCACGCGACGCGACAGTCACATCACGTGGGTGTTAGCTCTGTTCGCAAACGTTGAACTGACCAGCTCCAAGAACCGATACAAACAACCGCGACCCACAAATGTCCATTGACGTACATGAAGCAATGTAAGAACATATGTACTGATTTCGTCGACACACTAAGCTGTGTATTTAGCAAGGCCATTCGGGACATGTTACCGATCATTGACCCTGAAGAGGACTACCTGACTATCGTCGCTGCCGAGGAGAAGCTTTCCGCAACAGAACAACGGAGAAAGAAGGAGATCGATGATGCTCAGGCAAATGTGAAAAGTATGCGCTTTTATCGATCTAAAGACTCGCTCACAATGACCCTCCAATCCTAGCACTCGCAAAACAACTCGAGGCAGCGCGAATCTCGTCAAAACGGCCAGCATCAGTACCTTCGGAGCAGGCCCACGCCAAAATTTTAAACGAACTCGATAGAATGAAGTTGGATCTCATGAAGTCGATAAGCGATATGGAAGGTCTCGTGGCGAGTCAGGAAGCCGAGCTTGCATCGCTCAAGGACGAGGCACGACAGTTAGAAGGGTACGATCCCGCCTTGGAACACAAGAAAGAGCTTGACGGTACCGCGTGAGTGGCATTGATTGTTTTCAGGACTATTTTTGACTTCAATAGCTTGCGCTCGCGGATGTATACAAAACTGGGCTTTGAGTCTATCCTAGACAAGAAAGGTGATCTCATCAAGGTCCTTGTCCGTATGAACCATTTCAATCGCGGTTCAAAAGCAAAGGCTAACTCGATCTCAGGTGCACAATCCGGCGACGTTTATGTGGTACCTATAGACGAGCATAAGTCAAATTTCGAGAAATCTCGTGTCCTTTGGAAGCTCGCCTCGTCATGACAACACCCATATACCACACATCCTGATTCGATTCCTGGTCTACCTTGTGCTATTATGTATTTTATGTATCTTTTCAACGTTATCCGGAGGCCTGAATTGGGTATTTGTAGTGTGTTGGAGAACGTATGCAAAAAGCAGCAGAGAATTTAAAAAGAGAAGAAGACTACATGAAGAACAAAACAGTACAATAAATACATAACGCAACTACATCTACATAATCAAGATGGGACCTATTTACAAGAGAGTTATTTCGATACTAGTTTGCAAGGTGAGGGGGACTAACCTGAACACTAGGCTTCACAATCCAGAACTTCTTCTCCTTGCATTTTTCTCCAACTTCCCTCACCTTGGCCTCGATCATATTTTTCTTGACCTTGTGCTCTCGTAGATCCCGGTGTATCGCCTCTACAAGGAAATTTATGCTCCCAGCCTGGAGTTCTGCGATCTTTTGAAGGACGAAAGGCAGATGTTGGACAGGGAAGGGTTGTTTGGGCACAAGCGACTTCTTTGTGGGGCCAGACGAAGTGGTTGCCGTTGAGGATGAAGCTACAGCAGAAGCAGGTATGGAACCAGCTGATTGAACCAATCGTTCAGGAAGGCTTGGGACAACGAAGACGCCGTCATCTAGAAGGACCGGCCTGTTCGAAGAAGCGGCCTTATTTTCTCGTTTGCTGTCCTCGACACATGTTGAAATGAAAGTGAAAGGATCGATAGATAGAGGGGCATCTAGAAACATGTCAACGACCGATATCTGCAGTCAAAGAAAGACCAGCTTACCGTTGAATATCTGTATCTTATAGGGTTCGAAGATGCTATATTCGCACTGGCCAATAGAGCTCTCCCAACAAGGGCCCTTTGCATAGGGAACAAGCGGAATCACAACTTTCCTCTTTTTCCCGATCTTCTTCTCTCCTTCCTCTGCTTTCCTCTTTGAGGGAAGGACGGGTAATTCTTGTATATCCAGCGGGTCCCGTTCAATATCCATCGGGATATCAAGGTCTTCGTCATCATCCACAAGCCAGCTGTCCGCATCAGAGTCTTGGTCGTCACCGTCATCTTCGTCTTCTCCATCGTCGACAACATCGTCGGCGTCACCAGCAGGCTCCTCTTCCCATTCTTCCCCACTGTCATATCCATAGTCAAACACAAGAACATCCTTAGCAAATGGCGTTCGAGGTCCGATGATACGAGAACTTCTTGTCCACGTTCCAAAATAACCTGGGCGGCCATCTTCATGAAATATGAAGACTTTTGTTGGCAGGAGGGATCGATCATTGAGTTGGGAGAGAATAGAGCGCACAGTGGCGTCGTCCCCCTCTATCTCTGATTCGGAAAGCTTGGAGACGATTTCGCGCACGCAAAGAGGATTATAAGTCTTCAATCGTGGATCCGGCTTCGACCGTCGGGTAGGACATGGCGGTGAAATAGAGGAAATGATAGAGCACAGATGATCTTATAATGCCTCGTAAGCACTATGAAGCGAAGTGTTCTGAAAAGCCTTACCTGATAGACTCATACCTACAACATCGGTATGCGGTGTTGAAACATTGCCCATAACTATCTCGCGATCATCTTCGTCGTCGTCGATGACAATAACACCATCATGTACTTTCGCTGGAGCTGCCGTTCTCTCGCGTTTTCTGCATTCCTGGAACCAATTGATGGGCGCAAGTTCCGTATCTTTCTTCTGAACGAAAGGCTTGAAAGCTTTCTCGAACTCGGAAGAAGTGTTAGAAGGACCGGCGACACCCAAGGCCGTCGCTTTCACTGGTGTCCATGTAGCAACCTTGGGCTTTGCAAAAAAGCTAGCCATGATGGAACGCGATTTATCCTGAGCATCTTTTTCCTTTTTCTCCTTTTCAGCTTTGGCGGCTTTTCTCTCCAATTTCTCTTGTTCCTATCCTGTTGTTGGTAACTTTTTGTTTATATCGCCACGGCCTACTCACCTTGACAGCCTTTATAGGATCGACGGGTTTTGGAACTCGAGAATGTTTCGAAGTACTCGATTTTGTCTGATGAATTCCGTTAGTTCAATACCACAGCAGAAGACAACGCAGGATGATGCGAACCGAATCATTCTCTTCATCCGCCTTCTTCTTCTGTTTCTTCTTCAATTGTAGTGTGATCTTGTCTTCGGCGGCCAGTTCAGACTCGATCACATTAAGCTCCTTTGGGGGAAGCTTGCTGATACCTTTCGGATCCAGTATCGCGTCTCTTGAATCCTGTGGTAATGATTCGAAAATGGCGAGGAGATCTTGCTTGGCCTGAAGAAAAGTTAGAATTAGTTCTCAATATCGTCAGCTGATACTCACTTGGGCTCTCTCCGCCATCCTACTTTCGGCCTTCTCTCGGGCGTTTTTGGGAAGCCAGTCTCGATATTGATCCATGGCTTCCCACCTCCAAACGCAAACAGCCGCAGGTGTCCTCCCACCACTGAGATTATCCAAGCCGTAATTGTTGCGCTGCATTATTGATTTAATCGCTGTCTCGACAGTGGGCAGCGGCAGCGCCGTTTGGGCTACCACGTTGTTGCTTTCCCCCTCCTCGTCATCATCTTGACTCGGAAGCAACTGTTGGCGGATATGTTTCGAAAGCGCGGCTAATGTTTTGTCGCTAGATTGGAAAGTATCAGTCTAATCAACGGAAAGAGAAACCCCGAGAACCTTTCGTGGGCCAATTTGACGATAAGTGGTCGATGCTCGTCTGGTATGGCAGTTAGGGGCGGCCCCTGTTGCTTGATACGCTCCTCGATCATTTCACGAAATTGCACAATTTCTAATCCAAAGAAACTGAGCACACTAGGGAACTATGACACGTGCTGCGACACACCTTGTAGCGTCTCCGACTGCTTCTCAAACGAAATGCATTTTTGCTTGAAGAGCACTTTCCCATTCTTCAGCTCGACCAAAAAGGGTCGAGGTTGCTTCTCTACACATAATGCACATTCAAACGAGGGAGTCGAGCTCAAAATCGCGTCCTGCCCACCTTCAGTTCCAACACTGGCACTCGTGGCTGGGGTATCTGTATTTATTGCGATAATTTGAGCGAGAACAACGTTAAATTAGTGATTCGCGTACTTTCGTTGGTATCTGTACCCGACATGTCATCCGAAAAGCCGTTCGCGATAGTTCGGTTGATGGAAGGAAGACGAAGAGTAAGGAAATCGGGTAAAGAACGCGACGTGACTTCCTGACATCGCAAGTCACGCGTCCGTGACATTATAATGTCTTTCTTCAACCTCAAAGGCGCGTCCACGAAGACAACTCAAAAACATACCGTCGACCCAGCACTGCAGCCGTGGGTTGAGAAATAGTCAGTGAATCTACCTACGCTGCAGAATACCTGTTTTTAAACTTTGTCAGCCGGCCAAAGACTATCGACGATGTATCTGCACAGGAACACACAGTCATGGTCCTTCAGAAGGCCTTGACATCGACAAACGTACGTGAATGCTATGTACTGGAGAGACATGTTGTCTCAACATATTACAGCTCCCACACATGCTGTTCTACGGACCTCCAGGCACTGGCAAGACATCAACAATTCTCGCTCTGGCGCGTCAACTCTTTGGGTGAGAAGTCACAAGTACCTCCGAAATCTCATCTTACAATGGTCCTATTTAGGCCAGACAACTTTAAGAACCGTGTACTGGAACTAAACGCATCCGACGAACGTGGCATATCGATTGTTCGTGATAAAATCAAGACGTTCGCTCGTCAGACTCCTCGTGCGCAAGCTGTGTCTTCCGACAGGAGAGCATACCCTTGTCCGCCTTATAAAATTATAATCCTGGATGAGGCGGACTCCATGACCCAGGATGCACAAGGTGCCCTTCGGCGTATTATGGAGACATACGCCCGCATAACGAGGTTTTGCCTGGTGTGCAACTACGTTACCAGGTCAGTAATAGCATTATCTAATAGAATCAAGTATCGATGCGTTGTTGCAGAATAATAGAGCCACTAGCATCACGATGCTCTAAATTCCGTTTCACCCCCCTCGACTCCTCTTCCTCGAGCTCTCGTCTCGCTCAGATAGCACAGGCGGAGCGTATTACTATCGATACTCCGGTCATCGACACCCTCATAAGCACATCCTCAGGAGACTTACGCCGTGCCATCACGTACCTGCAGTCTGCATCACGCCTGGCATCTTCAACCAACCCCCCCACAGCGATAACACCAGTCGATGTCCAAGAGATTGCAGGCGTTGTCCCTGAACCAGTCATCAACGACTTTGCACGGACACTGGGCATTGAGCCTGCAAGTGCCATGGATATCGATGACGAGGCGACAAAAAGCAACGATGGCTCGTTTGGTTCTATTCAGCATAAAGTTAAGGACCTCATGAGGGAGGGATTTTCTGCAATGCAAATACTCTCTCAGGTGCGCATATTGTCCCTTCACGAGGATTGTCGCTTCTCACTCATTAAATTAAAGCTACACGATCTCGTTATTCTCCATCCTACTTTGAACGGTCGCCAAAAGTCTTTGTGCGCTCTGGTCTTTGCTGAGGCAGATAAAGCATTGTGTGATGGCGCTGATGAGGAGCTTTGGATATTGGAAGTGGGCTTACGCGTACACAAGGCGATTTCATAAGGTATATCCTTCAAGAAATTTCATCCCTGCATCATGTAGGTTTTCTTGTCATGATTATGTCTGGAGGTATTTTTGAGATGCATACATCCATTCAACTTATCGCACCAAACAGAGGAAGCAAAAACACAGATTTCATTGCATGGTAAGTGACAGGTGGGATAAAAGCAAGGTACAGAATGAAATGAGATTTCTAATCATGTTCACCGGATGCCAGCGGTAGCTTTTTGGAGGGCACGCTTGATACCGAGCTGTGCCTTTTTGAGCTCATCAGCTGTCGAGTCCTCAATCTCCAACTTCTCAAGAGCCCTTGCGAGCTCAGCCTCAACCTGGGACTTGGCTCCACGCTTGAGCTTCATGCCGATCTCAGGGGAGGTGATGGTGCCCTCGACCTGGTGGATGTAGGCCTCAAGATCTGACTTTGCCTCGTGGCGGGCAGAGAACTCCTTGTCGGCCATCTTGAACTGCTCAGCATCCTTGATCATCTGGTCGATCTCAGCAGATGAGAGACGGCCAACAGAGTTGGTGATGCCTGGAGATAATCGTAAGAATGAGCAATGAAAGCGTGAATGAATAAAACGTACTGATGGATGCCTTGCGGCCGGAAGCACGGTCCATGGCAGAAACCTTGAGGAGACCATTGGCATCGACCTCAAAGGTAGTGACAAGCTCAGCCTGACCACGGGGCATAGGGGGGATGCCATTGAGCTCGAACTCTCCGAGAAGACGGTTGTCACGGCACTGGGTGCGCTCACCCTCGTAGCTGTCAGATTAGACAGGGATTAACATGCAGTCGTGGTAGATGATAAGAGTGTGCTTACACAGGGAAAGTGACGGTGGTCTGGTTGTCCTCGACGGTGGTGAAGGTGCGTGACTTGTTGGTGGGGATGGGGGTGTTACGAGGGACAACGACACCGAAAACGTCACCCTGCATGGCGACACCGAGAGAGAGGGGGGCAACATCAAGAAGGAGGAGATCCTTGGTCTGCTCGGATGTTTGTCCAGTAAGGACAGCAGCCTGGACAGCAGCACCGTAGGCAACAGCTTCATCAGGGTTGATGGACTTGTTCAGTTGACGGCCACCGAAGAACTCAGACACAAGTGACTGGATCTTGGGAATACGGGTGGAACCACCAACAAGGACGATATCATCGACCTTCTCACGTGCCATCTTGGCATCCTTGAGGACCTTCTCGACAGGGTCGATGGTGGACTTGAAAGAGGCAGCGTTGATCTCCTCGAAGCGAGCACGGGTGATGTTCGCTGAGAAGTCCTCACCCTGAAAAATGTGGTATGTCAGATCGTTATATACAAAGAAGGATTATGAGCTGACCTGGTAGAGAGAGTCGACCTCGACAGTAGTCTGGGTGACGCTAGAGAGAGTGCGCTTGGCACGCTCGCAAGCGCTCCTGAGACGCCTGAGGGCACGGGGGTCGTCGGAGATGTCGAGCTTGGACTTGCGCTTGAACTCGTTCCTGAAATGCTCCAGGAGCGCGTTGTCGAAGTCCTCACCACCGAGATGAGTGTCACCGGCAGTGGCCTTAACGGCGAACACACCACCGCTGATGTTAAGGAGGGACACATCGAAGGTTCCTCCTCCAAGATCGAAGATTAAGACATTCTTCTCAGCTTTTGATTGACGATCGAGACCGTAGGCGATGGCAGCAGCAGTGGGCTCGTTGATGATACGGAGAACATCAAGGCCAGCGATGGCACCAGCATCCTTGGTGGCCAGACGCTGAGAGTCATTGAAGTAAGCCGGGACACTAATTTTTCGTCAGAAAACTTTTCTACTGGGATTAAGGAGTGACCTACGTGACGACAGCCTTCTTGACGGTCTTGCCGAGCTTGGCCTCAGAAATCTCCTTCATCTTGGTAAGGACCATGGAAGAGATTTCTTGGGGGCTGAAGGTCTTGTCTTCGTTGAGGTAGTTGACCTTAATCAGAGGGGATCCATCCTTCTCAATGACCTCGAATGGCCAGTGGGCCATGTCCTGTAGAATAAATTATGTGGTGTGGGCAGCATATAAACCACGTTGCCTACTGACCTTCTTCACATCAGGGTCACTGAAGGTGGGAGTGTCAATTCAGTCCAACTTTTTTTTAAAAAAAGACGGGACGTACTCAAAGCGCCGGCCGATAAGACGCTTAGCATCGAATACGGTGTTGCGGGGGTTCATGGCGGCCTGGTTCTTGGCAGCATCACCAATCAGACGCTCCTCAGCGGAAAATGCAACGTATGAGGGTGTCGTGCGGTTTCCCTCTGTAAAAAGCATCCTTGTGAGAAGCCCATGTGGAGAATAATAAAATATACGGACGGTCATTGGCGATGATCTCGACCCGGTCGTTTTGCCAGACACCAACACAACTAGGAAAAAATTGATCATGCGATTTTTTGTCGATAAGGGAAAACGACTTACGAGTATGTGGTGCCGAGATCGATACCAATAGCGCCATCGAACAAGTCGTCCATTTTTTTTGAAGAAGAAAAGAGGAGGAGGAAGGGTGGTGGTGGGTGGTGGTTGGGGCGGAAGATGAAGAAAAAAAATCGATTGGGTATGAGGTAAGCATTCCGTGTGGAACTGAGCACAGCCACATCTCAAAATTCCATGTCCTTCCAGTCAACCATCCGCCCGTGGCTGGCTGCGTCGGCCTCTAGCTCCTCGAGGGCTGTTAAAAGCAGCCCTCTGAAGCGGTCAATAAGATGTCTTGAAACCGCCGCTGTGGCTCCAATAGAGACGCCAGACGACTGGACAGACCTCCAGCTACGTCGTGCACATGTCGGGCATTTAAGCAAGTCACATTTATCCTCTCAAACCTCACCATAGTTAATCCTTTCTTTTCTAGTCAAGAACATGAGTAAATACGGGTCGACGCAGAGTTCAAAGAACACTTATAGGCCCCGTGATGCTCTGCACAACCCAACTGCACATGCCACCGTGACTGCCCTTCTTGCCTCTGGCGCACACTTCGGCCATGCTGCCTCGCGAATGAACCCCAACTTTATGCCATTCGCGTACGGTACTCGTGCAGGAATCACGGTTATTGACCTGGACCAAACTTTGCCTATGCTGCGTCGCGCAGCCAACCTCGTTCGCGCTGTCGCCGGTCGAGGCGGCCAGATCGTTTTCATCGGCACACGCCCAGACCTTCGTCCAATAGTGCAGAAGGCAGCGCAGCGGCTAGGATCCCAGGGCTACTACGTTGCTGACCGGTGGCTGCCTGGCACCTTGACGAACAAAATCCCACTCTTCGGCCTTGATGTTGTAAAAACAACACAAGTCACACCCGACCTTGTCATCCTTCTTAATCCCCTCGCCAATGTCAATGCTATTCGTGAATGTGCCATTGAGCACGTTCCGACTATAGCCCTCGTTGACTCAGATGTCGACCCACGAATCGTCATGTATCCTATTCCGGCGAACGACGAAAGCACTCGAACGGCAGAGCTGGTCGGCGGGATTCTTAGCATTGCTGGGAGGGAAGGCGTCGCTATCTTCGATGCTCAGCAGAAAAGGGAAGCAGAACGCGAAGAAAAATATAATAATCCTCTCTACGGCTAGCAACACCACTATATAAACTACGTATTAATACTTTTGATTTGGCTCTTCTGGAGATTGAACCAATACACTACATAAAGAAATTAGTGATGGCTCTGATTCAACAGGATGGAAACGTACATTCGGCATCTTCGAGGGCTCTCACGTTACCTTTGAGCTTGTTCAAAGTTTCGATGTATTCGTCTTCTTCGACGCTGTCGTAAACAATTCCACCTCCGGCTTGCAGGTAGACGACACCATCTTTGAAGGTCATTGTCCGAATCGCGATGCATGTGTCCATCGCATCTTCGGCGAAATCGAAACGGCCCACGGCCCCTGCGTAGACTCCCCGACGTTCCTGTTCTAGAGATGAAATGATCTCGATTGCCTTGATTTTAGGAGCACCAGACACAGTTCCCACTGGGAAAATTGACCTAAATGCATCGAACCTTTGGGCAGGCTGAATCAGAGCGCGTATTGGGGAGTAACGGGGATCTTTACCTTGTTTGTCCTTCGCGCAAATGACCTGAGACCTGAGAAGTCAAATGGATGACATGGCTGAACTTCTCTACCCTCATGAGATGGTCGACCTTGACGGTGGCTGGTTGGCAGACGCGGTTTACATCATTCCGCGCCAAATCGACGAGCATGATGTGTTCTGCCCGGTCCTTTTCAGAAGCCAGCAACTCGGCGCCCAGTTTTTCGTCCTCTTTTGAGGTGTAAGTCACTCGAAGTCGTGCAGTTAGTCGACCATTCACCTTCAGGCGTCTTTCCTCTCTTCGTCGTACCCGCAATCGCGTGGTTATACACGACATTCTTTTCGACCTTGCACAACGTCTCAGGGCTTGCTCCGACTATCTGCAAGTCTCCACAATCCAGGAAAAACATATATGGGGATGGGTTGATTTGACGAAGGCGCCGATACGCATTGAATGGGTGTAGAGCAGTGGATCGAGCTAGGCGTTGCGAGGGCACGGCCTGGATGATATCTCCCGCAACAATGTGTTCTTTCAGCTTGGTTACAAAGCCTTCGTAGCCTTCTCTACCAACGTTAGAGACCCCCTCTGCGCCCAGGGTGATTGGGGGCTGAGGGGGCTCGGGTGTTGTATTGCTCAGCACAGACTTTGCCAATCGCCGTGCCTTCGCGACAGCCGTCTTATAGACGAACGCCAAGTTTACTGTTCCTGCATTCTTGGGTGCGAAGACGTGGGAGACGACCTTGACGGTCTGGAACATATGATCGTAGATAAGAAGCGTATCGACGAGCATGAATGTGGCCTCTGGTATTTGCAGGGTATCCCGTAGATCTGCAGCGGTTCTAGGTTCGAAATAGCGAACGCAATCATAGGAAACATATCCAATAGCTCCACCAGTAAATGTTGGGACTTCCGGAAGCTGGACGTATTGATAGAGAGCAAGTTCTTTTTGAAGGGCGACCATAGGATCACCAGTGACTTCTTCATTGGGACCGGTCTTGATCACCTTGAAGGGATCTGCGAATATCGATCGTCATGAGAGACTTTGCGCATAGAGGTGGAATTCAGGGAACTAACCTGCACCGATGAAACTGTAACGGGCAACATTCTCTCCCCCGATGACTGACTCGAGCAAGAAGCTGTATTTCGAGTCCTTCGCGATGCGAAGGTAGGCCATGCATGGTGTGACTAGATCTGCTGGCAATTCAACATAGACTGGCACACAGTTGCCTCGCTTCTCGACGTCGATCAGTTGTTCGATTGTCTCCAGAGGAGGGTAGGCTGGGAGGTTCTATGTGAACAAAAGTGATGGTGAGGACTTAGCTGCCTGAGCTGTAGGAGACAATCGTATACACGCACTGAGGGATCCATGCCGGGCAGCTGGTGTAAGGAGAATTAAGAGGGAGATCCAATATGTAGGGAACGGCTGGGAGCTGTCAAAAGTTTATTCAAGCCTTGACGATCGAGAATGGTTTTAACCAGACTTGGTCTGACTCGGTAATGACCTATTAGTAGGCCATTGTTTTCTTCTCTTGACCCATCACATCTATAGGCCTGACTTGTGGCACCCACTACATCGTGCTACTTTGGGGCCCTCAGCTCTTGAGATATTCACTTGCTTGAGGTAGAGTGGCAATTTGGCGCCCAAATACATCATCGCCAGTCGTTGTTAAGAAAAAAATCATCATGATCACTCCTCGTTTCAGCTGCAGTCAGACGGATAAGTCCCTCATTGTATCAATATACTGCCCCTCTGTTCGCGTACGCATGCTTTTTTTTTCAAGTTTACTCGCTGACCAGCTCAACTAAGTAGGCAGCAGATGTCGAAATTCACGTCGACAACACCCTGGTCTCTGTCCACATAAATCCGTATTTTTTGAGGCTGAATTTCTCGTATCCATTGTTGGAAGACGACGAATCATCCGCACAATACGACCCTAGTTCAGGATACCTAACGATCACCCTAACTAAAGAAAACCCCAGCCAGGTGTTCGACGATTTAGACCTCTTGGCAAAACTCTTAGCTCCTCGCCCAACTGCCCCGAAACCAGTAGTCGAAGTTCTATCTGAAACTGTGAATGATCCCAAACACGTCAATGACGAGGACGACCTGGTACAAAAAACAGAGTCCCTCTCCTTGGAACGCGAGCGCGAGGAGATATTGAAAGGTACCGCTTTTGTTTCTTACTAAAATGGCTTGGTTAAACTGCCCTAAACAGCCGCTAAAAACGACTGGCAAATGCCACAAGAGGTTCCCGAGCCGCAGCTCAGTACATCTCTACAAAAATACTATGGTTTCTTGGATATGCATTCGGGATATTTCAGACATGTTACGCATACTGAGAACGAAGTCAACGAGCTTGGCGCTGACGCTGAAAGCTGTTCCATCTCAGTACGCCGTCAAGTAAGGCTGAAACACGAGAACGACAAGTGGGACGAAGAATATTACATGTATGCCCTTCAGTGGATAATGTTTGACTATAAACAAATTGATGGCTTGCAGGGCAGATTTTGCGGATGACGAAGTTATCCATGACCTTATCAAGTGGAAACACCCTCATGCCGATCACAGCGAAAACTTCCAGTACACCGATGAAGAAAATGCTCTAATGCTGCGTCTACCTCGCAAAGAATGTCGGTCGATCCCGCAGATCTGTTCCCTTCATCAGTCAACTGATATCCGCCTGGTTGTATAGACCTTCCGACAACAACGCAAACACATAACCTTTACCTTGTTCTCCTTACGATATTATTCTCTTATGGCTATGAATCTCGCACGAATCAACTCGATCCCACTCCGGAATCTGCGTGGACGCTGGCAACACTCATACCAGCATTCTCTGCCCTCGATCCTCCGAATTCTCTTCCGTCTTCACCATCGAAATTCATGACAGATGAATTATGCCAGACATTCGTAACGTCGTATCGGCGTTCCCTTGCATTTCCACTGTATCGATCATTTATCCTAGCAGAAGCATGTCGTCGAGACGTTGCTGACTTTTTGTCAGGAGGTAAACGAACAGTTGTTCGATGTCTCCTGGAAATGAAGAATATTTTGGACCATCACGAAATCTACTATGTGTATAGCAAAATCTGGCTGGACGATTTCTGCGTCTGGCTTCATGCATATGCAAGGTCCGTGCCGTCTCTTTTCGTGTGTTTGAGGGTTCAGAATTCAATTCGGAAACTTAGTGATGACGTCCTTCTCACTCTCGCAAAGCAAGTATCAGAATTGAGGATACCAAAGTCTTCTATTGAATGGCGCCTCGAGGCGCTGGAAGCTGCCACGCAGGGGGTAGAAGAACGAGAGTGCGACAGCGATGACGAGGATTTAGACGATTCGGATGACAGTGCTTCAGTGCTTCAGTAGCACTGCCATTAAACCAACTACGGACTGAAGTAGCAATAGACACTGTCGATCGGCCGTGAAGGGTTCGAGAAATTATGCAGCTCAAGCTCGAGACTTCCCACATCCGCGGGCGAAGTTCATGCGCACAAGGCGGAGCTTATGTTGGAATTCAAATTATACAGATTTGCGATACACATGGGTATCGCCGCTCCCCCGTGGACATGCGGGTGGAGCAAAAGAATAGAAGATACAGAACAAGTAAGTGCTGATCAAGAAGCTTTACGCATGTGTCGGTGAGGCAAAGCTCCTTTCTGAGAAGGCGACGCATGGGAGACAAATAACGCTAATTCGAGGACTAAATGAAGAAGTGTGTGACAGAAGAGAAGGTTAAGAGGCCTTAACACAGCGGTCGCAGGCGCCGGTACCAAAGATATTCAAAGGAGTAATTGTCAGGAATCGGGGTCACGTCTCACAGCATTTCGACCGGATTTCTGCTTTCCACGTAAGAATAAGACCACTTTATTGGGCAGCAGACCCGTGACTGCGGCAGAAACAAAAGTGGCAAGAGTCCTTGGACCTTGAAGGTCGCGATGTTAGTCAGTAAGTAATACTACACAAACAGGATGCATGAATACAAGAACGATAAGTCCATTCATCCATCCATCCATCTAAAACATTCGACCTTCCATACTAGTCTGATGGCATGTAGAAAAGCAATTACCTCTAGATTTCAGATCCCATTTATCACACCCAGCCCTTGAGCTACATAGGCTTTGAAGAAAGTCAGTAGACCATGTGTAAACGATGGGAACAGATAGATGGGCCTTCTTTATTATGACCGCACCCACTTAAAATCACTGGCCAGGCAACGGAGGCCCGCCTTGTAATTTACATTCCGAGCCGTGCGCTGGTGTGCACTGGTGTGCACCAGGTAGGCCCCATTTAACCAAGACCAAAGTATGCTACACAATCGCGGTGCACACTGACTGTGAGATCGAGTCACACCTCATGGGTTTCTTGCCACCATCTGTCATATTTCTAGTAATTCTAGGACATTTCAAAGAATACTCTCACGTCCATCAATTGGCTGAATTCGGACCTTCTACATAAGACGTAGCCAGGTCCAATCAACACTAATCAACATCGGCAGCACTAGTACGCAAAGACAGTATGCGAAGATGCATCGTTACGCCTTCAAACATCCTAGTACCATGCTTTTGTGGTAGGCCTGTTGCTATCATGTTAGAATGAGGTTTTGGTATGCATTCTGATTCTTCTTGATCTGAATGTCACCATTAGCGAGTATATGTTCATTCTTTTTGTACCATCAAACTCACAGGACTTCCATTTACAAGCATGGAGGACTCTGAATGGCTTGCTTTGCTTTTGGGGAAAAACTGCTGCAATCTATCTCAACCCATAAGGCCTAAGGCCTAAGGAGCCACCCGCACCAGTCGGCTTTTTCCATCCATCAAAACAAATAGAGCTTGACGATCCCTTCTTACGAAGTTCTCGACTTTTAGATCATGCTCTAACGATTCGATCTCACCATCGCATATCTCATAGCTTGACATGGCTTGACATATGTTGTCTTCTTAAGCTTAGACTTATTCATTATGTTCCCAACTTTCTAGGGTTGTACTCGTGGTGGGGCGCTATCGATATTGAAAAATGGTTTCAATCAAACTCTAATATGTCCTTCATTGAAAACATAAGTATCAACGTGATGTAGCGTGATGCGTGCTTTGATCTAGTTTCGAGCTACCGTGACTAGCTTGTTTCGTTCGTTGTCGAATCTCATAGATGCATACCGCCATTCATCCATGACTACACCGGTTGCGTGTTCTTGGTCATCTGCCCCCGCTTGTTAGCAGTCTTTTGCAGCTCTCTGCCCGCACTTCATCAACCCTGCCGTATATCAACCCTGAGAGCTGAAGGATTTAGATGTCCGCGTTCTGTTTGCGCCCCATGGGCTGGCTGCTGAAGGAGATATTCCTCCTGTCCTGTGCTACAGTTGACATGAATGGCTCACCACATACATTTAACATCCGACCCAACGCTCACCAAGCCATCACCGATATTCGACTTATGTACACACTCCATCGCTTATTCATACCCCTCATTTACTTCTTAACTTCTTTTCTTAGTTGCTCATCTTAGACATCTTCTAGTATATAAGCCTGCTATTTCTCGTTAATGTACTTTGTACGATCAACACAGTGTATTCAATCAAACCTTTTGCTCAAATCTTAGTCTTGAGCGCTTGAGCCCTCATCCTCAGCTCACGATCGGTTCCTTACATACAGCCTGTAGATGACCTGGACTAAAACTAAGATTTCTCGTTTCTTACAGTCTATATATTCACGCTACCTGCCCGTAGTTTTTTTTAAAAAAAGAACTTGACTGTTTTTTGAGCGGATTAAAACCCTTTATACATATTCAAAACCAGTTAGAACTTAAACACACCTGCTATGGTACGAATATTTATGTTTGGCTCCATATAAAACATATGTATGATAAACATACAAAGTAAGGAACTGTATATTTCAAGGAGCAGGCCTCGGCCAGCCCACAGTGGTGTTTATCGACACGGTGACGGCAGCCATTTGCATACGCGATATATGGGTTGTAAGCCCTGATGCCATCTACCTAGCACCGACGACTTCGGAGGACAGTGTGCCATGTGGGCTCCTGGATATACATTTTTGTTGTTTTTTTCCCTTCCCCTATGGGCCATATAAGTTGAACGGTATCGACACAGGCAGATAACTCGAGTCCGAACTTAATCACATCTAGGGCAAAGATGACAATTTAATTAAAGTCGACGAGAACTCAAGAGCTCAGTTGATGCTCGGAAGAAAGTTATATTTAGGACCACATATATCATACTTTCGCGACAGAGGGGTACCTTCTGGTACTGTAGGGCCGTTCGGCAATCCTGCGGGTTGACGCTTGTCGAAAAAAGCACATGGTTTCGCGTGGATGGCTGTGCTACACAGGCGGAATCGAAGCAACATGTCGGTGACCGGCGGTCGAGCATCGCGACTTCGAATTCGACAACACGTACGTACGCATGGTGTTTGGGATGCACCCGTCGCGGCGCTTATCTTTTACTGTGGGTCCATAACCCGAGGAAAATCCAAGGAGAAAATATGCTGGATTTTACCAGGGATCAAAACACCGGAATTCCTAGTCATTCAAATTATGCAGGGTTAAACCGTACACACGACTGCATTTGAGCGAGAGCTAAAAAGGGGCTCACGCAGAAATTTGAAATTCACTGTAACATGTTCGAGGTCAGGGGAATTGTACGAAATGCACTGACGTAGCACCGGCGGCGGAAAATGGTTGTAGAAATGGAAAAGTATGTATGGTACATGTAGTCGTCACGTTCTAACAATTACGATCTAAACACTACGATCGGGTGGCCTGGGTGCGCTAATATCCAAAACTCATAAACAGAGATCATACTGGCGTGGAGATGCATTGTGGAAGCGAGTTAATATATGTGTATCGATGGCGAGGGAGGTGGCCGAGGAGGGACCGAAAGGCAAGCGCACGAACAACCAGAAAATTAAAGACGTTGCACTTTGCCTGCCGCATGGCCCTCCATCAGAGTCCAGCTCCAGTCTAAGTTTGCGCTTGCGGTGGGGAGTGGGGCTTGGGTTGGATGAGGTGGTGGCCTTCAGGAATGACATCGAAGCCGCTTTGACCGAGATCAGCGGGCAAGGTGGCAGTTTCGTCTAGAACAGAGGAAGAAAGCAGGGCGTCAGACTCGTCTTCCTCTTCGTCGGTAATTCGGACGGGGCTGCTGGCCGGAGGAGGACCCGGGAGGCATGGTGGTGGCGAGATGAGGTTGTTGAACAGGAACTGAAGGGGGATATGAAAAGTATGCAATAATTGAGTGGGATCAGTAAGGAGATAGAGAAAGAAGGGAACGCCGTACCGTCCCGTATCTAGCGGATGGAGTCAGTTGAGAGATTTTATGCGGCCAAAACAAGAAGGAACTTACACCAAGAGAGAGAAGCCTGCGACTTGGAGGAATGATGTAGGGAAAACGAACTTCTCCCATCCGAGGCCAAGACTGATGAGCCAGATTGAGAGGGTTCTACAGGTGTCAGTCAAAGATCGGGCAGTCGCGCTGACATGTCGCGTGACGCTGAGACCAAAGTAGTTGAAGAAGGCGATGCTGCAGGCGATCGCAATCCCAGAATAGAGGACGGCCGAGTTGTCGACCATTTGATGCCAGCCTCGCGGGAGATCGAAGAATGGCGTCAACCTTGAGACGGACGGGATCGACAGGAAAGGGAAGAGCATGATGATGGAAAGGGCACCGAAGAAACCCTCAAAACCAACCGCAACCAACGGAGTGACAGAGTAACGCTCTGGAAAAATAACGTTAGCATTCCAGTCGCCTGGAAACAGACAAACTCGGACCCATGATCTTTTCTATTTTTTTTTAATATTGCGTAAGTTACCGAAGAAGATAGACAGAGGAATAGAAATACCTTCGACAACAAACTGGGTGGCAGTGCTGAGGAAGATGTGCATGAGTGTTTCGAATTCGCAATCATCGGAACTTAAAGAAATTACGGCGATACACAGGACAAGATGGAAGCTTACAAGACTTGAGCGAACAGAATGAAGAAGACACCTTTGGACGCATTGCTTTTTGTAAGTTGACACACGGACCAGAACCGGCTGATACTCACCGACAAGGACTTGACTGGCTTCAGGCTCCTCTGAAGCAGTCAGATCGAGGGATGGAAATACAGCCTCCTTGATGGCGTCTTTGACGAGGGAACCACTGTAGCCCACCAAGGCCACACCTGTCATAACAATGATAAGAGAGACCCATCTAGAGAGAATAAAGAACAGTTGAGTAGGTTTGAAATACGGGAATGGGAAGTGAAGCACTGATAGAGCCAGAGGCGGCGACGGAGGAATATGACACTAAAAATGCCCACGAAAAGAACCAGAGCGCCACGGGTCATTTGATAAATGGAGACAGGCGTATATAAGAGACCGACATTCATCAACTATAAATGGGAGGGCCAGGGTTAAATGGCGGACACGGGAGCAGTGATAAGAATGCTTACGGTTGTGCCAGTGAGGTCACATACGGCGGGAACCCAAAGGAGGAGGACTTTCCAGCCAGATAGGGATTGTGATGACGTGCCGAGTTTGATATCGACATGAGGATCATGTTCGGAATCGGATGGTAGGTGCACCGAAGATTGGTGGCGTGTGGCCAACCACGTGTAGAGGACAGGGAGAAAGCCTGGAGAAGAACAAGTGAACAGTAGCACATGGATAGTTACGCGGTGTGACTGACAGAGCATCTCTCCGACTGGTGCGGCTGTTTAGCAAGGGTGTGGCGAAAGGACAGGGAAGGCAGACATACGGAACATTTGGAGGGTTTGCCACACAGGCTGCTCGTATAGGACTCGGTTTGCGGGATCAGGATCTAGGCAATTCTCGACACATTGCATGTCCTGTAAGGTCGGTAAATGATGCGAATTAAGGATGATGGAATGAAACCCGCCTGCCACTTGCTCCAGAGTGAATTGCTGGAGCCCTGTAGGGGTGTAAGAAGACGCCGAAGGGTTTGTACAACATTCTCACCGTGAGGATCATGCCTGCGAGCAGAATGGGCACATAGAGAGAGGAGGGCATCGTCGACGATGGTGGACAAGCTGCGTTGGCAAGTATACGAGTCTAGTAGGAGTCACAGGAGTGACACAAAGCAGCCGGGTGTGACCGGGGGCCGGCGTGACCGGGGTGGGACCGAAAAGGAGGAGTGTGACAGAAGTCTTATTCTCACGAAGAAGATTGATCTTTACATCCGGAGAAGCGACTTGTCGACAGATCTCTCTGGTCGCTTCCTAATTCCAATGCCTTTTATCCAGATCCAACATGGCCCATCATCTCTTCCCTTCCACCCCTCTGCACGACGATGGTTCATCTCATCCTCTCCTCCTCAAAAGGTCTGTCCGCAGTCCACCGCAGCAACAAACACTCATCCTTCCACACAGGAAACCAGGGGCTCCGTTACTTTCCATACGTCGGCTATCTGGGTCTCACCCCAGTCAAAGTTGAAGGCGGTCAGTCACCTTGACGTTGTCCCCAGTCTCGTCCCTGACCCATCTCCAGTCGTCCGCACAAAAATCGACGCTGACGCGAAGCAGCTCCTTGCAAAGTCCCTCACTATCTCCGTTCGCTGCTACGAGTCACGTCTCGGGCGCGTCAGTGTCCTTCACTCCAACGTCCTCGTCGACTACACCCAGGTTCTCTGGTCAAAACCAGACGGCGAGGATTATGCACCCATCGACGAGCTAGAGTTCCCTTTCCGGATAACCGTCCCGGCAAGAGTAGGGGGCTTCAGCACTTCCGTGTTCGTGGACTATCGCTGCATGTGGCGGGTCGAAGCAGGTGTGTTGTTCTCTTTTCTCTTTTGTCTCATGCTCACAATCTCCAAGTTCTCAACCATGTGCCCATTACTGCCGTTGGCTCACGGCAGGTCAAGCACTTTGAGCTCCCACTCGTTCGCTACGACCTGCCTCCATATGAGCCGTCTCCACCATCTCCTACAAGACCACTTCTTCTCCACCAGACAACAAAACCTAAAGCTCCTCGAGTTCGATATTCCATTGATGCCCCAACCTTCCCCATTGGCCCTCTCGACATCCTATCAATTCCTGTGCATTTGATGCCTGTCGACGAAGGCGTCACCATTCGCTCAGCAACAGTCATGATTGAGCGCCGGATTCAGCTCAACGATACTGTCACTTCGCTCCACCTTGACACACCCTCGTCCCCTCTTCCAATACCTTCGTCCCCCAATACATCCTCATCTCGAGCATCCCCTTCATCTTCATCGTCATCGTCATCAAAAGCAAGCACGCCATCGTCCTCATATTCTGAACCGACACCATCCACATTCACCGGTATAGAGTCGGTGTCATCTGATAACTCGTCCGACCCCACCATCACTCCTCACTCCATGTATCCGTCATCAACTTCCTTCGCTTCAGATCGACCTCTCCTCCCCCATCACCCCCTTGCCGCCATCCCGTCATCGTCATCACACATCCCCTCTAAGTCTATCATTACTCCGGTCATTGGCGCTGAATCCTCCGGCCAATTTGCTCTAAATGAAAAAGGAGTTTGGACAAAAACCGTCACTCTCCAATGGCCGGCCGCCAAATCCCATAGCCGTTGGGCGATCGGTGAGACTATTCAATCTGAGCTAGTTTCGGTTCGATTCTTTGCTCGCGTCAAGGTTCGGCTCTTTAATTAAACTAACCAAGTGGCGCACTTTTAACCGAATTACCCTATAGATCACTGTCACTTCGCCCGGCGGCACTGATTCGATCGAACTTTCCGAGAAAGAACTTCTAATCGTGTCCACCAACGAGGCCGAACGAAAACTTGCGGTTTCCAAGTATAATGCTCTGCTGTCGAGCCAGATGGAACGGTCGGGCCGCTCGAAAAGTAAATCTCCACGTAGGAGCAAGCGTGACTTGGATTTGGACCTCCCGCCGCCGCCTTCACCGTTCTTGCCGCCGGGTAAACAGACGAGCAGTACCGGCAGCATCAAAGCCTCGGCCAACGGTGCGAGTAGTAGCAATGGCGGAAGGGTGCCAACGCCACGTCGCCCGCACACGAGCGCCGGCCCGCGGGACAATAAAGCCTTCGAGAGTGCGCATGCTCGGATGGCATATCGGTCGGGGGAGAGCTCGAAGGAGAGCGAGGATTTGTTCAGGAGACGGCGGGAAGAGCCGCCAAGATTGGGGCTCGTGAAGGTTCCATCTCGGCCAGAGACAAGCCAGGGTGTGCCATCGAAGAGGCGGAGCGGGATGGGGAGCTTGTTCTCGTCTGCACCGAAGATAACGACGGCACTAAGCGGGAGCAGCAATGGGACCAGCGGGAGCGGGAGCGGCAGTAGCATGTCGCGAAGCGCGTCGTCAAGCGTGTCAAGCCACGAGCTCGATGCGGACCCCACAGAAAAGATGCGGGAGTGGGAGGAGGAGCTCGCTAAAATCGAAATGCGGAGTCGAAAGTCTACCGATATGTTGAGCTTTTTCGGAAGGAAAAGGTCGGCTGGGCCCCCTAAGGTTGGGCGAACGTGATGTTTCTCTCAGATATTGACAAACCGTTTTGTTCTCTCTGCATATTTACTTTTTTGCTCACTGTCGTCTACACCCACTCATGCATTCTCCACACATCATGCAAACTATGTTATTGACACAGCGCCTTTATTGAGGTCTCCATACGTACATTAACATCATACCACAGCAATAACCAACAGTATAATCTTTCGTACACGCCGAATTAGAACTGTGACGTCGTGACTCAAAATTCGTTTATCCTCGGCTCAACGTCAACGACGAACTTTGTTCCCAATTCATACCACTATGCAGAGCTTCCCTTGGCTGCGGTTCACAGGTGCATCAGTCGGCCGTGAGTTCTCTTTCGCCTTCTCTGTCAGAGCTATATCTCATCTGCTTCGAACGCCACCAAACTTTCTTCGCAATCCAATGGAACGCGATTTCAATTGACTTGTACGGACGGAACCCTCTCATCGATATCGTTACCACGTTTTGTGAATCGCCTGCACGCTGCATACGCCGTTATTCTTCCGACATGTGACCCTCCACTACACCACTTTTGCAACGCTGTTTCACCATGCGCTCTTCATTCTTATTGGTCTTGTGTGTGTCCCAGTGATGTCAATAGGCTACTTGCTTATGAAAGGTGCGCATTTCGCGGCTGTCGTGGCAACCTGACATCGTGGCTTACACCTTCTTCTCGGTATTATCATCAGCCACGACTCCCAGCCCAGAGCAGTTGTACAACGTGAGCACTCAGCTCGGCTTCTTTCCTTCATGTCACGTCTTCTTTCCACTTTTCTGCTTCGAATCCGCTTTCGCTCTCCACCCGTTCTTCCCGTAGTCATTTCGCATCCGTCACGGGACACGCGACCTCTCTTCTAGCAGTCGTTATCACCTTAGAGTTTGCTCCCGCAGCATAGCACCACTTACCCAGCATCTCATATTAGGAAATGGCTCCCGATTTGCGGCGTAAGGTCGATGCCGCTAAAAATTCACGCCTGGCTCGAGAGACAGAGATGAAGAAGCAAGTGGACGCGCAAGTGAGTTTGTGATTTAGCACAACCAAAGCTACAAACACTGATTATTTCGGTCTTTCATTCACCTTTCTATTCTTACTTTTTCGTGGATCCCTCGCATTCTTTTCTGCCCCACAAACCCATGAAACAACGCGCCCTCACTTCTAACCCACTTCCAACCGATGGTTGTCAATGCCGACCCAAATGGCCGAATACGCATACTTAAAACAGCTTGTGCATGATGTACAGCCAGAAGATGTGAAGCCCATCTGGGCTGAAACGAAGTAACTACATACTAAGCCTCACCTTCATACTTCCGTTTCCAACTTTGCGAGCGGAGGGTTTGCCACCCCGTTGTATAATAGTATTTCTGGCCTTCCGAACAGCGATAATTCCTCTCCGTCATATCACAGATCTCGAACTCAGCATGAGGCAGAACCCTCCACGGAGCCTCACAGCCTTTGGCACAGGTATTTCTTCAGAACTTGTGCTTCCACGCATGGTCAGCCCATGCGGGACATTGCCGGCAATACGAATCGGGAATGTTTGCCGAACCATGTGCGTTTTACGATCTGTAACGGTTTTCCCATTTCAAGCGATGTGGCCCAACGGTCACTCAACGATTTCGGGCCCGATACATCGCTGGCTTGAGTATTTCCGCAGCAGGCTTGAGCACACCTTCAACGTCAAGACGCCTCAACTGCTTTTCATCAGTCCATACCATTCAATCTCCTTGTGGCATTTTATCCACATTCGTCAGCTGAACATCGAACGGCTGATGGCCGTGAGCCTCTTTCTGTTATTATAGGCGATGTCTCTATGTTTGGGACGAAGCTTGGCTCCTTGCGCGGAGTTCGACGGCACCTGGTGTGTTAAAGATATTAAATGGAAGTCAAATCAAAACATAAATTACCGGCCGCTAGAGCTCGCCCACAGTCGCCCACCGGTGAAACTAAAAGGTTTGACGGGGAACGCCCTTGTTGGTAGGGGTGATCGGTGAGATGTCATGGGCGGGAGATTTCCAAGAAACGACATTCGGCGCTTGTTCATACCATTGCACCCGGACAGAGCTAGTCCATATTGTGACGATTGCCGTCATTCTCTACATCACCTACATTACAGCCCATCAGGCCTGGAAACGAGTCTCACCCTCAACATACACATGTCTAAGGTGTCGATATCCAATTGATTCAATAAATCGTTGATGAACAGTTCACTGTCATACATGTCATATATCGCGTTCCGATGCCCTAAACAGTGCCTCGCGTTCAGTCGAGATCATGTCGAGAAGTCAACTTCGGTGCTAAGGGCTTAGTGTTCAGATAGAAAGGTGTCGGTCAAGCTCGTCCAACTCCGGCGGCAACGGGCGAACGGGTGCACATGGCGCAGTCCACATAAACATAATATTATCCGTTCGACGGTCTGAGCGAGTTTCATTTCAGCCTTTCTTACGGTAGCAACTCATTGACTGCACACAGACTAGCATCTTTTATATAATATGGCTAACCTCCATCATACATCGTAGAAGTGGCCACAGCGTTAGCCACATGTTACAGTCACCTGGTGTGCCCGTGCATAATACAGATCTTAGATACTCCCACAGTGGTTGTGGGAATCGGGTTCAATCAGCAGCGTGGCGCGAGTTCCAACGGCCGAGGAGCGGTGCTCCGAAGCGGAAAGCCGCTTGGGGAGGAATGTCACGATATATGCAATCATAATCAACTCCACGGAACAACGAAACGAGGGAGAGCATATGTTTTAAATGCTTGATGGCGCTCTTCAACCCGCCGTGAAAGCTTAAAGTATCACGCCACACCATCTCGCACACACATCAGTTTATGAATAGCATAAAGATGCCACTGCAACAATCAACAGGCAGATGGACTGAAACAAGTGATACAATCCACATCACTGGCTATAAAGGTAAAATGGCAAAGCGATTTCAGCTGTTTTTTTTTCACAAACAGGAGATTCGATATCAAGATCATGATTTGACCGCGGTTCCCACTTCCTCGCACGTTGACACATCCTTGTTACATCCTCTGAGCTGGAAAAATACGATCGATGTAAAACGGCTCGAAGTAGACTCCGAGAACTTCGTCGCCACGGCAGAAGTTCTGATCATCCATCCTCTATCATCAGCGGCCATCCCCCTCCCACCCGACGCTCACAATTCGCAGTACATACCTGAAGCACAAGCTCCTTTGCGCGTATCTGTGCAGCCCACAAGAAGTTGACGGCCTTAATCACCCGGAGATGTATTGAATGTAGTAACGATATTGCTCTGGATGTAAGATTTATGAAAATAGATTATTGTGAACCAGTTCAGCAGAGCAGGAGGTGAAAAAATGACGAGTTGAGGTAATTTCTAGATGAGCTACAACAATTGGGCGGATGGTATTCAACACAGATACAGAAAGGCCAGCAGAGAACGAGGGGTGATGCGAATTCCCCAGCGCTTACCTAGTAGTACCAGATATTGGTCAGTTGAGATGTGTGCGCGAAACATGGTAAATGACGAAGGTCTCACCGAAAAAGTCTTCGTAGCGCACGAATCGCTACATATGGCCCTCTTCCTGCGTCGCTCTAGAGCCTAACAACGGCTCGTAAGCATCAAGTGATTCAGCCGATGAAGGCAAAATATCATACAACGGTGAGTGAAGAGAATCCCCGGAAGTCTGGCGTGGAGTGTCCTCGGGGTTAGTGTTGAGTATTGGGGGTGCAGCAGCGGCTGCCTCGCCGTTCGCAATAGGATGGGTACTAGAAGGACTACTTCCCAAGATGGCGGTAGCAGCAGAGGTTGCACTCAGTGCGGCACTCAGGGTGCTGTATGGGGCTGGAGAACTACTACGAGGTTGGAAGGATGGGCCAGGCTGAGGCGGTGTACGGCTTCGTCCAATGGAAGTCGTCAGCGATTCCTTGCTAATGCTCAAAGAATCTTTAAAGACGGGGTTGGATTTAGGCGCAGACGTAGATGGTGATGGCGAAAAGCTAATCAGGTTTCTGGCCGTAGGATCGAGAAGGGAAGGTCCAGGAGCTGAGGACGAAGTAGGAGGTGATTCTGCTGCTGCCGCTACAGCAGCGGCCTCTTGCTTTCTTTTCTCCTCGGCTTCCTTGCGCTGATGTTCCTCGTGGTCAATCATTGACAACCTCATTGCTTCCATGAGCATTAACTTCCGGGGAGCGTCCGTCAGGTAACGTAATGCTCTCAATAGTGATTCTATGCTTACTTCTTCGAGGTCTTGGCCTCCCATTCCCATGAACTGTTCAAAATTCTGGTTCTGATTGGGTTGCTGTCGTCTTCGTGCTCTTCTGCTCCCTCCGTTGTCTACACCTTCTGCTTGTGCTTCCTCCGGGCTCAATGCATGGACCCTTCCACTAGTGACACCCACAGGTATAAGCCTGTCTCCTACCTGGCGCATTATTATCCTTCGATTCGCACGACGAGTGACTGCTGCTCGGACTGCAGCTAACTTGGCTTCCCAATCAGGCCGAATTTGGTCTGGAAGTTGATGCAGGAAGTGAGGAATTGGCGCAAATAAACTATATAAACTGAGGAGGCCATACCGGTTGTTACCACCTCCGGACTGTCGGCTCCGAAGCTCTTCTGACGTCGTTTGTGGGTGGGATATGAAGATGGTTCTGATTGCTGCCCTTTAGAAGAATCAGCCCATACCGACTATAATCAGTTAAAGATGTTTGTATTAGAAAATATCCAAGAGAAAAGCAGATATGATGCTCACATTCTCGCACCCAATACCTGCACGCCACGGTGGAGGCGAGTAGACAATTCCAAAGTTATCTTGGACACAGTATGGACATGCGGCGGGTTCAGATACGAGATGGGTGGCTGTGGGTTCACTCCGTTTGATTTGCACGAAGCATTCGGTGCAGATTGCCTGGTCGCAGCATCGAGAATGGTTTATGTTTGGAGGGTAATACTATGGTTGGCGTATAAGGAACATGCGAGCAATGCGGAGGGCGAGAATGAACACAAACGCACCAGGAAGCAGATAGGACACTCCACAGCCCCCCTGTACACCGCTGCCTCTGGTTTACTGGGCTCTTTTAGTGCCCCTGGTCGTTTGTTCGCCTTCC
>JABCKO010007975.1:15081-39469 GCA_018855915.1 Tephrocybe sp. NHM501043
CTTCGCCAAGTGACATTCATTAACCTTGTTTGTCCATCTTGGTTATGAAGTTGAATAAAATCTTGAAATTTTTTGCACTATCAGTGGCGCCGTCGAGGTACGAAATGAATACTAATAGCACATAACGAAAGTGACAGCACAATGACGATGAGCTAGCTAATTCCGAACTCTGGCAGCATCTGTATTATTCACCTGCAATGGACTCCACTCTCTTGACTTAGTTGATAGTACGAAGTAACTGTCATGCTTGTCCTGATCCCTTGTTTCCGTGTGAATCGTGGGCAGTGTTCAATACGGCATTCTCTCAACTGACATCGTAACGTTAAGGCAGCTCCGCATACTCGAACATGTATGCATCTGACCTCAAATACCTGATGCGGCAGAACTGAGTTCAAGGGCAGAGGTTCACTAGAACTCGTCGACAATTTGAAAGCCTGTAAGCTAAGTAAACCAAAATGATGGATATATAAGTACATGAGATGATTGGAGGTGGTGCGTCAAGACCACGTTCATGTTTCTAATCGTGATAAATGCTGGGAGATTCGAGGGAAATCGTCGAACGCTAGGTTCGTAAAGGTCGTAAATGGAATAGGCAGTGGTAAAAAGCGCTTCAAGGGGCGTAATGAGATAATGGGAAAGCGTCGGGGTTCCTAGCAGGCTTTCAAAGCCAGCCGACCTTTCCCAGAGTCGTAAAGTAGTGCCTGTGCGTAAATGTGGGGATGAGGGGATGAGTACAGTAAGTAATAAGAACAACAATTGAGATTTAAGGATACAGAGTAAGCAACAGGACCTTCTAAGAGTTGCTGGTGGCCGTCACTGCATGGACAAGCATCTAAATAATACGAGATTCGAATCACGAGTGACCAAATGTTGGCAGGAGGAATGGAACGAGGTTGTGAAGAAGCGAGACAATGGTGATCCGGATAACCACGATGGCGATGAGAGGTCCGATGGTAGGCGCGATGGGATGCCAATGGTTTGCAGTGGGGGGCGTTTAGGGACTCCATCCTTTCGCCATGAAGTGCCACGAAATCTTTAGCTGACCAGTGCTGAGGCTATCGAGCTTTTGGAACAGTGAGGGAGACATGTCTGTGGGTCCAAAAATAAGGTGGCGTCAAAAAGGAATAATACAAAGAAGCAAACCAAGGTCTGAGGTTCCACATGACTCGCAGCTGTCCCTCGTTTGGCCGTAAGCCTTCTTGCCGTTCTTGGTGTTAACAATTTCGACCCACTAGCAGGAGGCGTCATGAGTACAGGAGTCAAAAACGCTTGAAACGTCCGGCTCACCTGATCACAGTTGGCACCGCCATTCGCGTCGTAACGTTGCTTGGAGATGGCTACAATAGCATCGCTGTCCTTATTGGTCTTTCCACAGTTACCTAATCCTTTCAAAGGATAAAGAGCTTTGTCAGGGTCTGCACGGCAGAGAATCAAAGGGAGGTATTAACCAACGTGGAACCAGGTACCCTGAAGGTGAGAAGGAAGACGATGAGTCCCACGAGCGATGGCTCCTCGACGGTGAGTTAACTCACTCTACCGACATGCGTTACACGCTTGTCGAGGCCAATCACAGTTGAGTTCGCATAAGTCTGGGGAACTGGAGACGCGATCGTGGGAGAGAACAACGCGAAGAGCGCGAGAAGGAATAGAGATACACGGTACATAAGTATTAAGGCTGATGGGCAGTTTGTCCAAGAAATAAGTCAGGGACCAAGGACTGAAGTCAGGGCTAGCCTTCAGGGAAGTGTGGAGGAGTTGCGGGGGATTCGACAGCAGTAACTTTGCATCGGATCGACTGAGTATTTATACATCTGAAGGGGGGTGAGGGTGGTTACGCATCCAAATGCGTGTTCGGGACATAGCAAAACACTGCAAAACAGCCTGGTCCTGAGTCGCGCCAAGGGCAACGCATACTTGACAACTTAATCACCCCGAATTCGGAGAAATGCAAGACGCTTCACGACTTTTTTTAGGGTTGTCGGTGACCAGGGCTATGGGTTAAAAAACGAAAGATTACGAAAACCCTCCTCAAGGGCAGGTACAGCGTGATTCAAGGTCTCGGTAGCATTTGGAAACAGTCTTCGAACGGGGAAGAGTGACGCGATGGGGAGGCATGGCACTCCTAGAATCCTCCAAAAGCTTCGGACGAGGTTCCGACCGCGGTGATCCCACGCGCCGAACGCGTGGATGAGGACATCCGAGCGTTCATCTCGACGAACGGGGCTATGAAACACGTTCAGTTACATAGACCCCGGATTGGGATAACAGGTGTAATGCAGTGAGGCTAAGCAACTGCGCCCAGATGCCCAACAAGGAAATCGATGGGAACAAAAAAATTATCTCATCGTTGAAGATGTCAACGCGGTGATAGCCACTTGCTTTGTATTCGAAAACAAACAACTCGGAACGGTCACGAAATTAGGTCCTTTGTCGAAATCGCTGCACAAAGTCGATCTATCTCCTAAATTCCAACCGAATTTCTCAGTGTGCTCCAGGCCCTCCATGAGCCAAACGCAAGTTCAGTACTTTCAGGTATGGTGGTTTGGTGCACCAAACATAGACTCTTCCATATGACACGTACTTCCAATTTACTGTTTCCGGCACTTCTTCCGATTCCTCGCTACCTGGAAAGTCCTTAATTTCTTGCTTAATGCTTCGTTCTCTCGTTTGCTCCCAGGTCTGTCTTCAACCTGTGAGGGCCATTAGACGGAATACTGCCTGTGTCACGCTTCACCCTGATTACGCCAGACCAAGGTCTCAGAAGAGGGCTTTTTTGGCACTTTTGTCGCACCTTTAGACCTTCCGTCGACGGAACGGACGGGGCAATGGGTTCGTCCATATGGAGCGGTCCGGACTTCTGTCAAGCCTCGAAAACTCCCTTTTGATTTCTCCGAAACGACACAATTACTCCGACACAAGAATGACAAAAAACTTTAGGACCCCGTTTCAAACATATCGATTAATGCATCCATCGATATTCTGCATGTTTCTGGCAGATGTGGGCGCCCTTTGTCCTGATCAAGAACACGCGCCTCGTGCATGGATTCCGGCACTTCCTAGCTTTTTTTTGTGCCCACGGGCCACAGATGGAATTAGGGACGAAATTGTGCAGTATCAAACTCTGTCAATATCAATCACATCCCGTGAAGGAGAGTTTAGCTTTCGACAGCGGGGGCAAATCTTCTTGCACGTTGCGGTCTTGTGGTCAACTTAAGAGTCGATTCGCAACATCGTGTAACTTAAGATGCATCAAGAGTTGACGAACTCACACGAAAGAGAAAATGGCTAGATAATAATCTAGCCCCAACAACGACGTTTCTCAAGGAAAGAAAATTAACATCGAGCTTCGCGGCGCAGACGTGAATAAGACACGGAAGGCAATGTAACCATGAGGCTCACGCGGCCGGCTCGGAACGCCATTGTCGTCCGAGCCACGGCAACTTGTAAGTATTGTCTGACATGAGGGATGATTGAATGGGAGCATATTTGGACTAAGCCGTCAGGCAGACGGAATCTTTACAAACATTCATACTTACATACCATTATGCTCATTTTATAGACTACAATCGATTTAATTTAAGTAGCTATGTTATAGTGGTTATAGTAGAAGTGGTACTCACTTACATTCAAGGGAAACGGTTGATTAAGTTCTCAAGAATCCCTCGTGTAGAGTTATCTGTATTACTGATCGGCTGTCGTGACTGGAGCATTTCACGATAGATAGCCTCTTCGCAACGACGCGTCGTGACGCGTCACAATTTATCACGTGCGAGACTACCTTAGATTCACGTGGAGCCATGGAAGGTGGTATGTGGCACTGCCAGTGCCCACCTTTCCAATACTATTGACTGCATCCTTGGTCCACTAACCTTTACAATTTTCGTACCTCCTGACTCGATTTACGCGTTATATACGTCAGAAGTTCAATCTCACCGAATGCAGTCTTCCGGCCAAAGCTATGGCCAATCGCTTCCAGTATACCAGTCTTTCGAGATGCCTGCAAGTTCCACTAATTACAGACCATTAGGATCAAGTTGAACGAATATCGTCTGCCTTTGATACGCACCTGGGATTGATGAGCGATGTAAGCTCAAGATCGTCCTGGAAGTCTAAATTGCCGCTTAATACTTCCGACCCTCACAGGCTCGCGAGCTATTCCAGGGGCGTATTGCTTTGGAACGAGATTATGCGGCAAAGCTTCAGCTGCTTTCTAAGAAGGCGGTTGAAAAGAAGTCTAGGATGGAAGCCGCCCTAGTTGTCGGCGAGCATCCCACAAAGGCTCTGGAAGCCAACGCACTGACGCAGAAGTACTTCTTCGCAAACATGTGCATGATAAGCCGTATGCTGATATGCCATATGCTGTAGCTCGTTGCTTGCCGCGTACAGTGAACTTGTGGAGTCGATGATCAATACAGCTCAGGATCACGGCAATATCGCAGATGCACTTACAACTCAAGTTGTCGAAGTTTTGAGGGCGGTCGAGAAGAAGAACGAAGATGCGCAGAAGACTGTTAGTGGTATTTGCTATTTCGCGAATAACCTCAAGTGATGTTATTTTTTATCCAGGAAATGCAGTTCTTCCAGAAGTTGCTCAGCGACAGAGATCGTGTCTATGACGAGCGTCTTAAGGTCAGTTAGGATCCCATAAATATACTCTTATCATGACGCGTTTTGATCGTGCCCTGTAGTGCAAGCAGAAGGTGGTGGATTTTGTTTACCTCGAGGTTTACGAATGATTCGACTTTATTACTTAGTACGACGAAGAGTGCAACGAAGTTGATTCATATCGGCAGAAGCAGGTAATCTTCAAACATCAACCCTGTACCCTTCTAGAATTCACATACCACGTCGAAAGGCCCGTGCTCAGGATGACAAGCACGCGGATCGGGCCGCGAAGCAATCAGAGCAACAACGCAATGAAATGCTGAACAGCAAAAAGTACGCATTTTAATTTCATTTCATGTGTTAATACTCTGAGTTAGCAAGCTTTCAGTGCTTATTTGATTTCTATTGCCGTTGCAAACAACGCTAAAGCACAATTTTACAATACAAACCTGCCTGCACTTGAGGATGTAGGTTGTCGGCCAATGTTTCACAGAATTCACGCTGATACAAGCGCTTCTAGCAATTCCGTGGGTCCTTCGACTTTTGAAAACCTGTTGAACAAGCTGATATGGCATGAGTCGCAGAACGACTCCAGGGACGTCTTGTTGAGAGATTCTCAAAAATTCTCCAGCATTCGCAAACTCTGCAACTTTCCCATCTCGAAACGTTAAAGGGCCGAATCAATCGAGTAGATGCTGCTTTCGGACGAGTTGACACTGTCAAAGATCAAGATATCTTTATAAATCACAACGTCCGGCTATTTACCGCTCCGGACGACTGGACATTCGAACCGTGTTTGACACATTATGACACTGTATGTAAGCCCTCAGCCAGTTTTTGGAGCCACCCACTCATAAGATATATTGGCAGAGCGATATAAGCATCGAACCAGCGCCAAAGATATTTCTTCAGAATAAGTTAAGCAGATGTCGATCGAAGCTGCAAGAGTTATCTCCTCTCATTGATACCAAGCGTACGTTTTACATCACTGTTATCCACCTTGAATTTATACACTTGCTCTGCAGGCAAGGATATGGACCAGCTGTCAACACAGTTTACTTCCTATCGGGCTGATCACACCATCGGAGTTATCGACGAAGTGTCGACAGTATGTGGCGAGAGAGATCAACCGTTTTGATGTTGATGATCTTTTTATAGAATCTGTTGGAGACTCAGCACCAACTTGCCTTCTAGATTTAATCGTGGGTCAGGTGATTGAACTCACTAGCGGCCCGACAGGGGGCCAAAAATATGGTAATGGATGGTGGGAAGGTAGGTCCAAAATGTACGCCACCACGCCTCCATCGATAAAAAATCTTTCATCAGGTGTTAACTCCGACGGGCGAAAGGGAATTTTTCCGAGCAATTATGTCCGTCTAATATGCTTTTGTTTAGGCGACGACTTATATTTGACCAGGTGGAGTTACTATGACTCTGAGCCACCTTTGCGCCAGCCAATGGCAACAGCCAAGAGTATCTATTTACAGCAGTTCCCGAAAACAATGAGATCACGATTTTTTTTCATTTTCCAAATTCCCACATTAGGCAAGATGGATTGAGATGTTCTTTGACCATGATCATTGTATCCCTCAATCACAAAATCAATGGTTTACAACAAGTTACAACAATAAATTGAAGATGTTGCTAACGAGTGGCCGTGTGATTCTCTTCATTTATCTTGGAAATTGACAGCCACCAGATTAGTTCGTCCAAATAGGCATCAACTTGTTGCAACTTGCGATACAACTTCTTTACTTATGGCTGGCATCATGACACATATCGGCGACAAATTTTTCGGAGAAAGTGCCGTTCTAACTGAACCAAACTCGGTGAAGAATACACAAAGGAAGAACACCGATAGAATTAAGAGACAAAATAAGCTTTCCTAACTTGGGAAACCAGAAAATGAAAAAAACTGTAATCTCATTGTTTTCGGGAACTGCTGGAAGATCCTTTTCTGCTACATATATATATATATATAATATCGCTGTCACGTTGCTTAAACAATTGAATTTATTCACAGGAACAGGGTCATCAACCAGTCGACCTTGCAGTAAATATCTAAGAATCTAAGAATCCTGAAATAATCTCGGAATGTTTATTCCTTCAATAACCCCACAGTCATGGCTAGTAGAAGGAAAAATCTGTGTGTTACCAGAATGAGGAATTTCTGTTACTTTTCAATGGACCTTCCCGTAATCCATCTGATAGATCATGCCCAACCCGGTGTCTTTTCAGGGTGGCGTCCTCAGGAAGGCTTAGCTCAGTACTGCAATACTACGCGTGCGTGGTTGTCGCATGGGCTGGGTTTATGTCAAGTGTGAATCAGTGACAAGTACCAGTATGACACGGTTCTAATGCCATACCTACACAGCGAAAATTTTCTGAACCGAAATAGGAGAATTCGAAATGACGGGATTGTAATTGAGATATTCATTCCATTATTTCAAGTTGTGGGGCATCGTCTTGAGCCTACGCATGGGTGATGTCAGTCCGTCAGAAGAATCCCGCAGCGATATTGATCAACTGGAATGGATGTTATAGTGCCGGGTATGGATCTGCGGTTCAAAAATCAAATCTCTTTCAACAAATGGACAAATGTACTAGTTACGGTCCATGTGACGCCTTTTCTTCTTCCTTTGGCCTGGAAAATTCGACAAGGAATGTTCGCCGGCCGCTGACTCAGGCATCAGGGGGGGAAATGAAAGTTTTATGGTTACTTGGTAACTGAAGAAAAAACGCTCAACATTGGACGAGAATTTCGAGGGGTGAAAGACCCAGGCCGCCTTCCGCGAGGGTTGAAACTGGATCTTTGGTACCCTGGCTCCACAGTCACCTGTTTCATGGACCATCCATGGCCCTCAGAAGAAGCGATTGAGTTATTTTCACCAGACGACTGTATATCGATTCTGTTCCTGACATTCAACGTGTCGAATTAGCTCCTCTTCTAAAGGCAGGAGAGTGGAGAGTTTCGGCAGAACAACCGCGCCAACCCTAGTGTTCACGAGGCACTTTGCTTGTCAAAACCAAGCTCCTATCGATGGAGGCACGGAAAAAACGTCACTATCGAGGGTGAAAGGCCGTGAAAGGCAATGAAAATTGCCCTCGGATAGGCAGTTGTTGGGTTCTTGTGACAGGGCACACACGATGCGGCGTATCACGCTCTCTTTCAAAACAAACACAAGTCCAAGCAGACACACAGCGTTCTATAAGAGAAACATCGCACAGCCATTCTCCCTCCACTTTAAACTGGTCACTCGCCTTTCTTCTGCCACCTTCAAGGTCGGACGCTATCTTCAGCCCTTCTGTGGCTTTCAATTATCTGCACGATTTAGCGGTCTTCTCCGCATTCCCAGGACCCTACGCGACGTACGCCATGTCTGGCTCATTGTCTTCGCCAGCCAGATACTAGATCTGTCACAAGTCGATCCTATCAAGCAAACGGTGGCGCCCTTCATCCACTCGTAGAGCACAAGGAACAAGAGACCAGAGCTAGGTCAGGGCAGATTATGTTTTTATTTGAACCTTTTCACAAGTAACGCGTAGCTGTGGGTGTCATGCGAAGCTTGGGACCTCGGCCCAATCATCTTGCGCAACCATCCTTGGAGACCCTCCCCAACGCGACAAATTTCCAGTCTTAGCCTTGATAGGCCTTGATACCCTAGAGTGCCCCAGATGTCTTCAACCCTTACGCATCGAGCGTTCTTCATACTTGCCTGATGCTAGTCAACCCGGCCGTGCGGTGCGCAGAGACCCAGATCTCCTCGGTATCGTCGTCGTAGCACCATTTTACGCGAGTAGCCTCTGTAGCACCTGGTGTATACTCATCTCGTGATGCGTGGCTACTCCTGCGATGGATGACTGCAATGACGATTCTGCGGAAGGAGGGGAAGGTGCCCTCACAGCTAGGGAGCGGTAAATAAACTTAATTTAAAGTTCTTACCACTGATCTCAACCTTGTCACGGTCATCACACTTCACGTACGGACTTTCCAGACCTGGCTGGGCCGACACAGAGACACGCTTAACAAGGCCCAGTAGACGTCAAATATCAACGATTTATCAACCCCAGACGCTTAATTCCCTGAATGTGACCTCGAACCCGAGAGTGCCCTCAAGTTTCCGCCCCCATTACGGTGCGATCACGTCCTATCCATGTGAATGCAAAATAGTAATGCAATACGCACGCAAAGACGGAGGAACATGAAACCAAATGCAGGTTCTTTTCCCGTCAACTTCTGATGACGGAATCATGCGGAATCACAATGTAGAAATACAACTTCCAATATGTAACATGCAAGGAAAACAAAACAATACATCCATAATGCTACCGGCCGCCTACTAACGATGGCCTCATGTACGGCCCATTCCCGCCCATGCCATACGACACAGAGGACGGCATGCCTCCCTGCATCGGGTTCATCGACATTCCGTTTGGCGGCGGAGGCCCAGGCGACGGGTTGTGCGTTTCCCTGACTGAACCACGATCCTCCCGTTCTGCGATCGTCGCACCACTGCGGCTGGCATCCGTTAGACCGTTCGATATAGTGAACGTCTGACCGAGCCCGTATAGCTTTCCGGAGTATTCTGCGTGGTCGATTTGGTCATTGAAGTATAACTCGCGCGTCTTGAAGAAGGTCATTGCTGTGAGAAGTGAGTCTGACCCAGCTTGGGTGTTTGGCCCAATACGTTGTATCTGGAAGTGGTCAGCGATGCTTCACGAGTTCGAACGATGCACACGTACATCTAAATCGTCTGCCAGCTCCTGCAGGCTTCCTCTTAGTATCTTCGTTGAACGCATTAGGAACTTGACGTCGTATACAGTGGGGAACCATATCCGTAGTAGGTCAAAGAATTGGTCTTCGGAGGTGGGTAATGTCTCCGCGGTCAGGAGTCGGACGAAATAGCCAAAGTCATAGCCACTGCATAGCACAAATAAAGTCCCGCAGCGTCTCAACATGTAAACCAACTCACCTGGGAAGCGTTTCAGAGAAAATGATCGAAACAGTCACTATAACTCACCTATGAAATGATATCCACTTCGTTTCCGGTGCCAACACCATCCCAGACGTGATCATGAGCTCGGCAAAGTCGTTCGGTAGTATCCCAATCTCCTCATGCCGTTGAAAATCGAACCCACCCTTTTGTAGAAGTTCAAGCGAATCTGGCGCGTACATGTCATCGCTGGTCCCGTCAGGCTATGAACTCTCAAACAAAGACAACACGCCTCACTTGATATTGAACTTGAAATTGAACTGCCAAGAAGAGCATTCTTCTGGTAGATTCCCATCCTCGTCCGCAAGCGTGACCCCAACCTGAATGAGCTTCAGCAGATCAACATTACACCGCATCGTCTGGTAATGGTAATCTGACGACGTCTTGAACGCCCCAATCGGCCGCGCGACGACTCCAGGAAATTCCGTGTCCTGAGCACCTATGAGTCGATGATATGAGGTGCAATTTGTACTAAGACCTGACCATTGCAATATATGGATAGCTCTCGATGATGTCGCGAATATTCCGCATCTCTGCCTCCAGATTGAACGCCCATACATCTCTTATACGGGACATTTCGTGGGTCGAATCTGTCGATGACCGTGAAGGAGCCAGTTTGTCCACAGTGATGAAAGCAAGGGAGCAAGGAATGTAATTACGTAATTTATAATATATCTCTTACCTTCATGAAGGCCTGAAGCGGCTGATCAGTGATATTCTCATCTATCCTCTTTCTTTTCTTCATTGTCTTTCTCAAATAATATACTACACCAAGCATTATGCAGAACACGTTGGTTGACTGCTCTGACGTGGGGGTAGATCTGTCTAGGCGGCCTTGTGCGAATACACCCCTTCATTAAACTTAAAGTAATCTTCAAGCCATGGTATCAATAGTATTCATAGGGTACACGCGTAACAAATATTGTGATATCTCGTGTGGGAGCAATGCTTTCGGTATCAACTGTGAAATTAGTTTGTTTTCGTCTTTGCACGGAGAGCGTATACGATGTGGCCATAAGAATCCACCATCAGGGCCAGAGGAATGATCACCCATCTTCAGAATGAGGCGTAAGTTAATGTAATGTGGCTGAGGGTAAGAAAGCACGAACATAATATTCATAAACTTCATAGGAATAGGTCAGCAGAGGCGCGAGAAAACACGATGTGAAAACGTACAAAGAGATACACCCAGAGATAGAGATGGTTCGAGGTATCCAGATTTGGGCTGCCAGTGAGCCATTCTGGGCAAAAAGTCATCCATCTACAACAGGATTTCAGAGCTTGGAAGAGCTTTGGAGTGACAATGGACTCACCCTCCATAGATTTCAGCAGTGCATAGCACGACTATCCAGTAATGTCTGGCGGGATCCGAATGCGCAAGTTGATACAAAATGTAGCAACACAATGGTCCGGCGCCGAGGACGGTGAGAAGCTCCAGGGAGACCACTGTTGGGTCAGCAGTACCCCATCGGAAGTCTGCCGCAGCATACTCGCGCCCTAGCGGTACGGGTAAGGATTGGGAGGCGCAGATAGGCAATTGGTTACAAACACATGGCAGCCAAAGCTCCAGCGCTGGTGTTGACTTGTCTGCCAAAGACAGACAGGTATAGGAATGAACCCTCAAAGAAAAAGTGGATGAGGGCATCAAATGCCTACAGTATACATGCAGTTGTTTAGTTAGTCTAATCAACATGACAGCTTCGAAAGGACGTACAAGCCAAATGAAGGTGTACCTGTCTACCCGCCGTGAGTTCTTTGGAAGGAATATACGTGCCCCAATGTTAGCTATGAGTGCCACGAGCACCACACCCCCCAGAGAGTATGCAGATGTAAGGGTGAATATGTCTGCGAGTGATTTAACAGCTGGTGTAGTCATTCTGTACTTTAGGTCCTTGAACTCCTTGAAGATCCCAGTAGAATAGTATAGTGTTTGCAGTTGCTGGTCAGATAGATGTGAAAGAAAAACATAACTTACGCGAATCGCGTCTGTCACGTCGGCACGTGGTGTGAAAAGTCCTGTTAGAAAATGTTCTTCACTTACTTTCTCATGTCTCCACGTATTTTCCCTTCGAAAATAGGACATTACTCTTGGTACATAACCTCTTATTCCGGGGCAATGGCTCTGTCAAGAACGGTCTGCGTGCGATTCCCATTCCACTTTCGGCAACAGCGCCCACTCACGGCAGCAGTGCTTCGCTACAATACCGCGCTGCCATGCATCTTGCGCCTTCCGTTAATGTACAAACAGAGCATGTGCGCCAATAAGGTGGAAAAAATATCTTGAGACTTTCTGGGAGTCCGAATCGCATGCTTCGTTGGAAACTGGATACAGGATCATGTATGTTGTACGCTTCAGGGTCTCAAATCGAACTGTGCACGGACTTCCTGCTTAGACTCCAAGTCCCTCGGTAGAAACATCGGCCCCAAATTCTGCGCTGTTTCTCAACTGACGGCCATGACGGGTATTACCTGAGGGAGAGTTAACACCGGACCCGCCGCAGCTTGCAATCAAGTGAAATTGAGCCACCTTCTCCTTTACGAGTGTCCTGATTCAATCAATTAAGGCGGTGGCTCCAATAACGTGATTCCTTTTTTATCCTCCCCCCCCAGCGCCCAGCCAACTGCTTCCGGATCCGTATATCAAAGCATTTTGCTGCTCCTAGTTCTTCCATATCGAAAAGCCTACTCACTTACGGCGTGAATCACATGCGGTGCATTTTGCTCACATAATTCTGGCACATTTACTTTCCTGGTATATATGACCCATGGGAGAAACGTACGTCTTTCCCATCTCCTGAGCCCGCTGCGAGCCCCTTTCTCGTGCGAAACAATTATCCACTCGAAAACCATCGACATATGGACATGTGCCTTGCAACGCACTGCTTTTCAATTACCTCCCACCAAGCTGATTATAGAAAGGGCACTGCTCAGCGGACCCGCACGACCTACTACCGGAAATGGAAGCAAGATATACCATGTACCGCTTCTGATCCAGGCTGCCACCTGGGGACAGGCGAACGAATCATTCGCACGCAAAACCACCATCAATGGTAGAATACGACATGACGATCACTCTGGAAGCTGGACGTTTTGAAGGAGACGCCGCAGGATCAGAAACGACATCATGATGATTGGGTGTCGAGGCGATATCGCTATCAACTCATCACTCATCATTATCGATCCGACATCGCCTCTGGATTATTGACATCTTTTTCACCCCACTTCGCTCTTCATACGCAGATGTTTTCTTGCCCAGAGTATTGTACGGATTCGATGAAATCATATCGACACACCTCGGGCTCAGACACAAGCTCGAGATCTTAGATGTCGTGTTGACTTTGACGGTGACTACGAGACACTTGAGCAGAAGGCACCCACGGACACGACACTCAGGCCAAGAGGCGCTCCACGAGACCATACTCTCAATGGCGTGCGACTTGTGCAGTCAACAACGTACGTTTCAATGGAAAATGGCTTTGTACAGATGCTGTTCTGTGCCACACGCCATAAGCTCGCAGAAAAGGGGGCTGGGAGGAAATGGCGTAAATAGGGCCTTTCCTTCTGTAACTTCCACGATCACCAAATTACGGATTTCATATTTGTTCAAGTCACCTGTGTTGTCTTCGATGACTTAACGTTTTGGCATGCCGAGGATCCGCTGCCACAGCCTGCGCCTAGTTCGGAGAGATGCGAGGATCTTGGACTATTTTGCAACCAAAGATGGTGTGCTTTTCTCGTCTGAGTTACAGTCAAGATGAATATAACTTGGTGTAGTCGTTCCTTAGCTCAAAGATAAAAGACTTTGTGTTGTAAAGCCATACGCTAATCCCATTCAGGTCACCTGGCCCAAGTTCAAGCCCTTCTGGTCCTTACCCCTCAGGGAGTCTGCCGGGAGTGACGGCACGCTTAAGTACAAGAGCACTAGCATTATTCTCTGACTCGCGGCATCGCGTGTATGTATCTCACACCAAAACACTGTGGGTGTCGGTGCCAACGGGATACCCACCAGACGGAGGCAAATAAACGGATTTTAGAACTGAGGCACCCGGTGAAAGATCGCGACAATGTTGTGCTTGTGATCATTTCACTACTGGCATAACGTCAGGAGATTGTCCTTACCTCCGTCCTGAAGGGAACGGTGGTCCTTCTGGAACCTCGACAAGAATCTCGATACCATCGGCACTGTCCGTGATTCTCGCATGTGTTGGCAGAGAGGGGTTGTTGTGAGAATATTACTGAGGTTGTGTTGGGGCATTGCTGGAACATGGGGTGAGGCTTCTTGCATGAGCGATGGTTGTACGGTTGGTTGCTGAGGGTCGACGAGATAATGCCAAGTTTGGAACATTTCATGCCATAAGGGGATGGGTTCGGGGGCCCCCGAAATGCCATGATGAAACTCCCATGCCCTTTTTAGTTGTTGTAATGCCATTACTATGTTGACTGTTAAAGATCAGTCTTTTCGTTATCAGCCATCCTCATCTCCTACAAATGTAACCAACTTTTCCTTTGGTGGAGCTTCCAGAGCGCGGAGCATGTTTTTTTTTTTTGGCTATTATGAATGAGCTGAATATGGTACTACGTGGGAGCTTGATGAATGATGGTTTATTGATTCACACTGAATAAGAGTCCAAGAGGAGGAACTCGCGTGGTTCGACGAATCAATCATTGTGTGTCTGCGTGCCTGTAAACTTCTTGATCTCCGCCCACACAAACTGCTTATACTTTCCACCTTCAGCACCGTCCGAATTCCACGCAGCCCAGAACACCATGTCCCCGGAGGCCCTCCACCTACACGAAGCGACCCTCTCTCACTCTGACGAGCGGCCTCCAGACCCAAGACCCCTCAAACGGCCTCGCAAAAATCCTTCGCCCAAGCAGGACCCTCCATATGACCCCACGGTCCCGCCCATTGTCGACCATATCTTCATCGCTGAGGGAAATGTGACAAAAAAGCCTGGTGGAAAGAAGGTGTGCAGTCAATAGCTCGTCAATACAATAATTAACGGTCTTCGCTTCGCTTAAGGCCCCCCTCTCGTGTTGCGAATGTCGAAGGTGGGTACCCTGTTTAATGTGGAACCTGTACTACCGTGATATTGAATGTGCTGTGTTTGTGTGCATAGGTTGAAGCTGAAGGTCAGCTGTTCTACACCATCTTGACCCTGATTTGCATATTGAAACCTTTCAAGTGTGATCGCAACTTTCCTTGCGCGTCATGCAAGGTAAGTGCTCCAGCTTCTCGGCCGAGGCTAACCTGGTTCATGTCGAATTCATGCAGAAACGCGGCTGCGCAGAAATATGTCCGGAAGGTATGTCACTGTCGAACCATTTCGTATTCATAGTAGACTCATGAGCAACGTAACCCAGGCGTGCTCGTATCTGGCAAAGGGACCCGTTTCATCCTCGCCAACACTGAGCAGCTTCATACGAAGATTCATGAAATGAGCGAGCGCATTCGACATCTCGAGGAAGCCCTCGAGCATTGCCAATGCCAGCCAAAACCACACTCACTGCTCACGCCAGAGCTACTCCAAGTAAAAAGCACAATGGGACTGTACGGTGGCACACAAGCGGGTGGAGAGACTGTTAGCTCGAACTTTGGAAATGGTCACCATCCTCCCAACGGACATGCGAATACGAATGGTCACGGACATATGTCGGAGGAGGTTGAGGACCGAAAGATGGATCTGGATCTGGTAGCGGGTCCGTCCTCATTAAGACGCCCAGTGACAGATGAAGACGGGGTTCTGACATTACATGTACGTTCCCTGGGGGTATTTTTGGTCTTGATAAAACTGAAATGACTCACGGAATTACCAGGACCCCTCGTTCGACACCCATAGCGAGCTATTCCAGGAGGTGGTGCGCCTCAGCCAATGTTATCCACTTCCCGAAAGCGTTTCTCCAGAGCCAAACCTCAAGATGCGCGAATACATCCGCTCAATGCTTCCAAGGCGAGAGGAGGCTGACCGCCTCTGGGATCAAGCACTCCAGAACGCACTCTGGCAGTAAGTCTCCTCACCTCTCCCTCACCTTCTCCACTGACAATGCCATAGATACAACCCCCACCCCTCCGAGACCTTCTACCCCAATCTGGCCCACCACTGTTACACCTCTCCCACGCCCGACCTCTCTCCACGACGCCTAGCCCTTCTCTTCATGATCCTGGCCGTCGGGTGTCTCGTCGACCTCACGCACCGACCGCCCGATTCGCCAGACGCAGAGCGGTTCCACCAGTTCGCGCGAGCAGCGCTCTGTGAGATTCCTGTCATGGAGGAGACGAACGTCGAGACCATCACAGCGCTTTTCTACGAGATCTGGTACCTGCTTGTCTTCTCTGACAAGAAGAAGGCCGCGGGGTACGCGTGGGGGCTCATGGGGCTCACCGCGAAGCTTGCTCAAAGTGTAAGTTCGTCGATCTTCCCCTCCAACACTGCCCCAGATTGCAATGCTAATGAAGCGTTCGTTTCTAGATCGGTTTGCACAGGAATGGAGCTGGAGGCGCCAAGGGCATTCCTGAAGAGGTTGAGAAACGCCGATCGTTGTACTGGGAGCTGCTTTACCTCGATGCACGCCTGGTATGTTACCTGCTCTTACTTCTCACGCGGCTCACTAACGAAACGATCGTGCAGTCGCTTTCGTTGGGCCGCCCGCCGTCTTTATGCATTCGCTACATGGACTGCCCTCGCCCATCGTACGAACCTGACCACGGGCGAGATCCATTGGAAAGTCTGCACTATTGTGAGACGACACTTGTCCCCCTGACCGCCTTTTGGGATGCTAATCCTTGTCGTCCACAGACCAGGAATGGAAGCACTCGTGTTATACCGAGTGCCTCGCACCCGTTCTTGAGGTCACCTCACAGCCCTCCCTGGAGTACGGCATTGTGATCGACCTGGATACGAAGATTCGCGACTTCTCGTTCCCTGCTCCACTCAGGACAGGAAACACAACACATTCGAGAAGTCTGTTTATGCAGAAGGCTAGTCTGAGTATCGCGTTAGAAGCTGGTGAGTCGCGCCGAGCGCCGAAGAAACTCGCTCACCGCCATATCTGATTGCTCTATTCATAGTGCTTCTTCAATTACATCGCTCATTTTTCACCCGTGCTCTCAGTGGGCCCGAGGAGTCGTTCAACCGACGGCACAAGTATGCTCCCTCCGTGGTAGCAGTATTCCTTAGCGCGTCCCGCATGATTGCGACCGTTCAAGACCTGTATCATCGTGAACCGCAGCTAACGGCTCGCATCCTAGGATACTGGTCCAACGCATTCTCAGCTGCGGTACGTGTCGTTCGTTTCGTCGTCGTGGTCTTGGCAGTGGATGAAAGTGCTGACGACTTTTTATACTAATCATAGGTGGCGTTGTGCCTTTTGGTTTCCCGAGCTCCATTCACATGTCTGTCTCCTGCAGCCCTTCAGGAACTAGAACGGGCCCGCACGCTCTTCAAATCGGCTAGGAACATCTGTCCTCGCGCCCTGCAGGTCATCGTAAGTCCTTCATGCTTGGCATTCTCCGAACCATCGCTCCTAACCCACCGTCCACTTTAATTCCGCGTCCTTAGCCGATCCTGGAATCTATGGTCAAAAAAGCTAATGACATATACAATCGGTGGTCAGAGGGACAGGAGGTGCAGACAGTGCTGCAGCACGTTGTACCCACGGACCCCGCCATCCTCGAGTTGGATCCTGCATCAGGGGTCTCACCCATGATGTCAACGAATACATACATCTCACCATCACCTCCTCCGTCTGCCGATCCTTTTGCGCGGACACACCGCAGCCTCGCACAGTGCATCGTCGAGGTACATGAACGGGCCAGACAAATGTTCCCACAACGCAAGCCATGTTCATGCACCGCCCGCGCCGCATCGTGCCCGCCGTCACATTTCTGGGCACCTCCACCGAGTGTGCCGCAAGCAAGCCCGGTCCTTCCAGATCTGCAAAACTACAACTTTAAGGAGGTGGCAGTCCTGCCCCCTCCGCCGACAGATACACGACCCGAGCCAGGTTCGAAAATGGCCGCGGTTGTTGAGACGTTGAACTTTGAGTTGGGGGCGTTGGGAGAACAGAGCTGGATGAGTTTCTTCTAGGAGTAAGCTTATTCCGGTGCCTTGCCTGGACTTCCCATGTACAATAATTCCATATTTGCTAACATTACATTTCTGAGAAATCCGGTGATCTCGCAGTCCGAACAAGGCGCATGGAGAAATATATTAGTATGACGCCTCGAGGGGGAGCAATCAGGGTTTAATGACGACCCTGCACGGCATTACAACTTTCGACAAACTACACTTATCAAAAACTCCTCATTTCCATGCGACTCGCGGACGCCGTGCTCCCGAGAGTCACGGGATGGCAGCTTCGAAGTTCTAACAAGATGTAAGCTCGAGCTACCTTCTCCTGCTTGCTACAACCACCACCACTATGCTGGGCAGATACCCTGCCCCCGATGAACAGGTCTCCTCGATGCAAAATCGACCAGTGAAGCGTGCAAGGAACGCGCAGGAGGACCAAGGACACCCCCTGTATCACCACCAGCAGCTGCCAATGTCAATAGAACCTCTCGGGTTCACGGAGGAGGATTCTATCGACGGAAAAAGAAAGGAGACACGGCCGCTGGAGAAGGACAAAGGCCGACGTTTATCATGCAAAGAATGTCGAAGGTAAGTCTCCAATAATATTTAGTGGCTGTTCATTTTCTTACTCTCGGCGCGTTTGGTATGGCAGATTGAAGCTCAAGGTCAGCTGTTGAAAATATGCCGGTAAACAAACCTTATCATCCTGTTTCAGTGCGACCGCGTTTTCCCTTGCCAGGTGGGTCACAATCAGTATGGACGAGCTTATTCGATCTGACTTTTTCCGTAGTCCTGCGTCAAACGCGGATGTGGTAGTCTATGTCCAGAAGGTACGTGCCTTGGTCTTACTTACCAGTGTCGCTTGTCAGACCTTGCCTCCAGGTGCATTGACGTCTGGACGTGGAAGCCGGTGAGCCACCCATGGCCAGCCCAAAGTTTCTTCGACTCATCTCGACTTTGATATGTGTAGCTTTATCCTCGCCAACACAGAACAGCTGCACGAAAAAATAACAGTTCTTAGTGATCGCGTCCGTGATCTCGAAGACGCGCTGCAGGCTCTCCAGGCTCAGCATTCACCCCAACCTCATCCACTCCTCGCTCCTGATCTGCTGCGGATCAAGACCTCTCAAGATCTTTACATTACCCCGCAGGCCCAAACTTACCTCTCCCAACAGCAGGACCACACACCCGACCTCCTAGCCGACTCAGCTCTCTCGCTTTCTCTGTCCTCAACTCAGCCGCCCTATGCCCCTCCAGCAAACTCAGCCCATGCCAGCAGCAACAGTAACGGAGGCGAGGTCATCTCCCTCTCGCATCCCCCAGACGTCCCGCCGGACATTCTGCAGCTCAGTAGCACGTTCCCGTTCCCATGGTCAGTGGATCTTCGGATAAGGAAGCGTATCCGCGAGGCTTTGCCTCCGCGCCTCGAGGCGCTCGCCATCTGCGAAGCAGCTCGGAACAACGCTCTGTGGCAGTATGTCTTTTCTTCTTTTTCATCGTCTTTGTTTGTCATTTTCTCATGGAGTTGTGTTTGCGTCCTTCTAGATACCACCTCGACGCATCAGAAACCTTCTTGCAGAATCTTTTGCACCACTGCTATTCCTCACCTATTGAAGATCTGTCCCCGAGACGCCTTGCACTCCTATTAATGATTCTGTCCATCGGCTCCCTTGTCGACCTTTCAAGACCTCTGGGATCCCTCTATGGGGAGGCCTACCACCATTTAGCGCGCGCAGCTGTGTGCGAAATCCCTCTCATGGAGGAGCCAAACTTTGATGTACTTCATGCCCTCGTAAGTCTAATTTCGAGTGCCCCATTCGTAGACTAAGTCGAGATCCCTACAGTTTTTCATGATCTGGTGGCACCTGATATTTTCGGACAACAAAAAGGCTATCGGATATGCCTGGAACCTAATGGGTTTCGTTGCGAAACTCGCACAAGGGGTACGTCGCATGTTCTCATTCCTGATGTCAGTATAATCTGACCTGGCCTCGGCGCACCCTCTAGCTCGGTCTACGTGTGTCACCATATCCTACTTCTTCGCCCACATGCCGACTGAGCTTGAATATCCAGATCGCGATAACCCACGACTCCGCGGCATACCCGAAGAGGACGAGAAGCGCCGGGCGGTATTCTGGGAACTGCTCAATCTCGATGCGCGGATGGTATGTCAAGAGACAGTGGTCATTTTCAAAAGCTAATTCCAGATCCAGAGCCTCTCCCTCGGTCGGCCGCCCTCCATTTGCCTCCGCCACGTTGACGCGAAGCCCCCAGTGTTCAAGGGCACAGGGTTGTATGTCCCTCAGGAAGAGATGTTTTGTACGCGCCAACTGTTCAGTGACCGTACCATCTGACTCATGGCACTCAGACCACGAATGGAAGAACGCCTTCTTCATACAGTGCCTCACCCCCCTACTCGAAGCGACCGCCGTCGTTGACCCGCCAGCATATTCCACAATCGTAGAACTGGATTCCTCCGTGCGCAATTTCCCGGTCCCAAAGCTGCTCGACGAGCTGCCCAAGCCGAGCATGCCAATGCAGCCACGATTCCTCACCATGCAACGGGCTCTGGTCGCGACAAGTAGAGAGATAGGTTATTGCTCCGTTCTGTAATTTGATACGGTGTCCTGCTGACACTGCCTTGGAACAGCCCTTCTCCAACTCCATCGGCGGTTTTTTACTGAGGTTATGAGTCGCCCAGAGGTATTCGATATTGCAACCCACCCCTACGCTCCCTCTGTCCTCGCCACATGCTTAGGCGCTGCGAATCTGATTGAGAGTATTGAGGCGTTGTACGACAATGAGCCGGAGCTCAGCGCCCGCTTCTTGTACTTCTGGTTCAACTCGTATTCTGCAGCGGTGCGTAGCATCTTTATTTCCTTCCAGCCTGACACTTATTTCGATTAACCAAAAAAATCAGGCAACCTTGGCTCTTTTCGTAGCTCGATCACCTTCTACACCTTTCGCCCCTGAAGCCCAGAAACACGTTGACCGTGCATGCAGATTGTTTGGTCGCGCCGCCATGCTTCTCCCGCTATGCAGGCGCCTCCAGCACGTCACAGAAAAGTTGGCAGAAAAGTCCAGACATGCGCTGAAACAGTACCAAAGTTCCGTGCTCCCCACCCCTTCCGTTCCGGTTTCCCCACCATGTGGTGATCCCAGTATATCAGCAGATGTGCCCGAATCGTTCCGTTTAGCGCACCCTCTCCTCCTTCAATGCTTGGAACGACAAAGACAGCGAGATCTGCGGTACCCAAGGTCGCCCGAGATCCCACATTCACACTTGTATTCACAGCAGCCAGCACAACCAGGGCAGCAGTCCAAAGAGGCGTTCCTTCCTGACATATACCGCTATCCATATGCGGGTGTGAACAAAGAGCTGCGGTACCCCTTCCCGTTTGGCGGGCAAGCACAGGCTCACAGTCAAGCCGAAGCGTCACGGATACAGACACAACAACCCTTCGGGATAGCGCAGGCGCCGTTCGTACTGGGCACGCCGAGGGTAGACGCGAATGAGGAGTTTAATTTTGATCATGGGGCCCTGAAGCATTGTGAGGAGACTGGATACATGGCCTGGTTCTAAGAGAGAACTCCTTCCAAGGGGTTTTTGTATATATCGAATTGACTGGCTGTGTTCATGTTTTGGATAACGTGGATTGGATTTTTTTTTTCCCCTCCGAGTCGTATATATGTTATGCATACTTGATACCCCGTCAATTGCATATGCTCGAATATGCCAGACTGCACCTGCACCTTCTCGATCAAGTCGAGAAATGAGTATACTTCAGTCATACCTTTGATGAATGTATCCGCAAGACACAACTTAAATCGACTCGGGCTAGGCGTGTCCTTGGCGTAATTCCGTGTGTACCCGATTACCTATTTTGCCACAAGTATAATACCATCGTGATCAGTCACTCAGTCTACTAAGTGGCACTTCGTTTGAGTGCAGGCGACAGTGTCATATTGTGACAGCCTGCCCCACACCATGGAGGACATATGAAACTGCACTGATGCGAGCCTTTGATATCGGACTAAGCAAGAGTTCTAGTTGATTCACATCTAGGCCTCCAGGGTGCACTGAGGTACCTGTCGTCTTCAGATTCAGAATAATGTGGAGCATTAACGGCATGTTCGAGTCATCAAGATTCAAATTGGCCCTTAGGCAAATGCTATAAGTAACGGTCTAAGTACTATCGCGATTAAAACCTTCATTCGACCGTTCTCTTTAGGATTCGCGTCATAGAAAAGGAAACCCTGGTTGACAATTTAAAAAAGTATGCACATATAACGTCTGTATCGAAAAGGCTGAGGAAGAAAAAGAAACTGATACACAAAAAGTCCTTAGATCAAAGGAGAAGAGCTACTCAGATGGATCTGGTCAAGATCTATGTACACAGTACTGTCTTGTATTACGTTGTAAGCGCCAGTTCACTCCAACACTACGAGCTGAAGCAAAATGCAGAGACATTGTCAACTGTGCCTTCGTCAGCCAAAATCTTCCGGTGTCCCCAAATTCACGACATTTACCATGGACTACAATATCAGACGATCTGAATTATAACCCTCAAGAACCTTGTTCAGGGCGATATCCTGTCCTGACAGCTCGGTGCTCATCGTAGTTGTGCCATTGATCAACTGTGCGTTCCCGCCATTCGTCGCGATGTTGTCCAATGCCCATGTTATCAGCTCGGCGTACCAGGAATCCTGTTTATTCTCTTCTCCGTGATCATTGCGAGGAATGTCCTGTAACATCAAGGCAAAGAAGGCCATAAGATCAGGACACCAGGCCCTGGACTGAAATTTGATTCTTTCCGCCTCGTCGCCTCTGCTAGGCCAATTGTCGACTACGATGAAAGAATCACGAACTAGCCCAAGCGGTGTGCGAGATATATTCAGGAAGACGGAAGAGTGTTGGTCATTGATTTTGTTCAGCTTGACCACGATGTTGTCGTTATACACTCCAGCCGACCGCTTCGAACGATACCTGCGCAATTCTGTGATGTGCCAGTCCAGTGTCCATCGCCTGTGCATAGGGTATTTCTTATAGATATTGAGTCCATCCCGTGCCCAGTCCTTTGTGGCCCTTGGTATACCTTTGGGAGCGAAGACTCTCTTCCTGCACTTGTTGACAGTTTCCCTAACTCCCGCCTCCCGAATAGCTAGATAACAGAGCCCGAGAACAGAAATTATGCACAAAATGATTGCAATAGCAATAGCAGTGATATCTTCACTAACATTGAGCATGTTCAATGCCAAGTGGATGGTGAGGATGATCAGTTGTTAGCGGATGTGGATGAGCGCAAGACGAGCGTGGGTTCTGTCTTGAGGGTAAATTTACGTTTGCCTTATAAACTCATTTGGACCTATCTTAGGCACTCCTTGTTCGGGAGCCGGCGGTGCTATTTGCCACAACTTTCGAGTCAACCAGTGGCCATCATGCCACCATTTATGGTCATAGCCTTGTGTTCATTATATTCGTAATATTGTCCTGAATCTGCCACCAGAGGGTACGTCTACGCTTTCCACAAGGAATAACAACATGAGAGAATCAACCCCTTGTATGTATGGTTAACAAGAGAACAATAATGTGGCGTAAGCGCCCGTAAAAATGATCTATGGTAATGGTTAATGCGCAATGATATTTGGATATCATGCGATGCGTATAACGTTGGCGATCGGAAAGTACTTGGACGATTTAGTTCCTCAATCCCGGATCATAAGACTACATCTTATCACCATTCGGTAACCGCCGTTCGGAACATTGATCTTCAGACTCCCACAAAAAAGTTCGACCATCCTCAATGACTGGTGCGTTAGACAGAACAAGTTGTAACCTTGCTTCGATAATTCATTCTCATCCAATGACGCACCCGAGTCATGTTATATCTCGTGTCGTTGCCAGTATCTGACGCAGTATATAAAACTTTTCCAGTGACTCGAACGTTGCTGCTTGTTACAAAAAGGTCTTTTGTCTCTGAGGATATACCTAGTACATTGTTTCAAAAAATGATGGAAATAAAGGCACATAAACCAGGCATTTTCACCGAAGTAAACGCCCGTAGAAGCCCTAAGTCCTGGATCACGTTGCAATTCTTTTCTCAATCTCGTTGGTGAGCAGCAATTCAGTGTACTGAAGCCTTAGCTGACTTTCCCCTTTCAAGGCAGGGTGATATAAAAAGAGACAATTTGGAACCCAAGTCTCATTGCATTGTGGCTGTTGAATATAAGAATATCAATGCATTTGGCTATCGAAATCCCACTACCTTCGGCAAACAATATGGCTGTTATTCAAAGAAACTCATCACGTATGTACTGCATTCGACTTCAGTATCTATCGTTGTCATCAATTACAGCTATGTTTGCTACTACAGCAACATGATACTCCATGCTTTGGACTGTGCCATGATATCTTAGAGAGCCCAGAAACTCGCGTATCATCAAGTGGTTGAGACGTCCCACACACTTGCCTTTTAAGCCTTCCCTATTATACACATATTATCATTGAGAGACGAGTAATTTTGGGTACTCTATGTTCACTCCATTATTCATCTTTGCGCTGCCTCTCGCGCCGATCCGATCGCAGACTATCCATGGCGTACGAGCCCTCGTATCTGGGGAAACAGTTGGTCACCCCACCTACCTGACCCAAGGTAATGAACCGCTCTTTGTCATGATGATATCCACTGAAGCACATTCTCAGGTTCTGTGTTGGTA
>JABCKO010007976.1:0-38798 GCA_018855915.1 Tephrocybe sp. NHM501043
TCTCTTCGACAAAGACATGAACGGCGATGCTTCCCGCGACGAAGTAGAAAGGGCGGGCCTGTGAGTTGAAGCTTTTTGGCCCTCTCCCCCCCCCTCGGTGCCGGGACCCTTGAAATGTGCATCGTGGCTCATCATCATTTTAGGGAAATCCATCGCGAACAGCTGTCAATCGAAAATTCTATGAAGGACCTCGATAGCGCGGTGGGTCGGCTGGACAACATTTTAATCAGCGTTTATGTCATTGTCGCTATCCTCATCATTGCTATCGCATTGGTGAGTCTCCTGTGGATTGTTTTTGAAACTCTATTTGATGCCACGTATCGCCTTTCAGGAAGCACAACTCGCTACGTTAATCACGGGGGCTGGTACCCTCATTCTTGGTTGGTGCTTATGCCTCTGAAGATCTCGGACTTAATTGATCATCTGTCGTAACCTACTAGGACTGAGCTGGCTAATCGGTGGGAGTTTACAGGAAGTACTCACAAGCATCATTTTTCTTTTTGTGAAACATCCCTTTGACGTCGGCGATCGAGTATGCATCGCCAAAGAAAACTATACTGTCAAAGAGATTCGGCTTCTCAGCACTGTTTTCCTTGATTCGAACAGCACCCTTGTTCAGGCTCCCAATACAGTTCTGAATACCATGGTGAGAAATCTACCTCTGTGGATTTGGATTGGTCATCGTTAAAAAGATGCAGTTTGTCCAAAATATTCGCCGTAGCCCACAAGTAAGGTCCGAGAGCATCCCCAAATCATTATGCTTATCGCAAGATAGATGTCGGAGACATTCACATTTGATGTCAGCTACGCCACCACTTTCGAAGATCTGGAAAAACTGCGCGATAAGATGCTGGCCTTCGTCAAAACAGAAAGGCGTGATTACCAAACAGCCTTTGATGTCGTTGTAAAAGGTAAGCACCGTTTGTGGAGCTATCCTTCTATTTCTGCGAATCTTACACCTGCGCAGATTTTCCGGCCCAAGAGAAGATGACCCTGGCAGCTGACATAAAATACAAAAGCAACTGGCAGCATGGCACCCTCAAAGGTCAGCCAATCAGCCAACCTGAGCCAATTCGATTCGTCACTTACCGACTGATCGCAGCAAATCGGCGAAACAAGTGGATATGTGCGTTAAAAACAGCTCTGGCCGAGATGAAAATCTATGGCCCAGATGGGGACCCCAACGCACCACCCTCTACAACGAGATACACACAGGTTCCTTATGAGGAAGTCAAAGCTAAAGAGCGGCAGGAACTTGAAGGGGTAAAAATGCCACAGCCTGGTGGATTACAGCCTAGTGGTTGGCAGCTCCCAGATACCCCTACCGCGATTGGTAAGTTGTGGCTTCAGTAGTTTATGCGGCATCTGAAGGCCTGATTTCTCGTCAATTGAAGAATCAACCAATGTTTTTGGTGAATCTAGTAGGGTATGTTTGCCTTCACACGATACGAGCTACAGGTTCACTTTTTTATCTTAGCTGTACATGACAAGCCCAAGGAATATCTCCCCCCAAGGTTCTGGTAGTAGCCTCCGCCAGAGACCTCCAGGCCCTTCAATGCCTCTCCCAACTACTGCGTCGTCGTCCGGTGGTCGGGATGACATAGAAATGGCAGCCCGGCATTAGAATGCACTTCAAATCTGGACGGTTCATACGTACGCACGAGTTTGAATCGACCGAATCCTGGATATATAATCTTTCAATGTACGTCGAATAAATAGTTTCGTCCTGTCAGGCCCCGATAAACTCGATGTTTTTCTCGTACAATGGACGAACCAACTCATCGCGTTGTTCGTAAACAGTATATATTATTGCCAGATCTCTAAGAGCGACTTCTTGATACTGAGATATGCCACGTCACCCTCGTTTACTCTTTCTCCATCCGGGAAAAGACAGTCAAAGACCGATCGCAAGGCGGTGTTGATGGTCAGGAAACCGAAATATGAAAGAGAATGATATTAATACAGTGCAGTGGTCAAGATATGAAGGATTAGCTTCGGGAAAGTACTATACGTTCCAACCATTAGTCTGTTGTTCTGGACTACCCCATCCCGCACTCGTAGCACCTCCAGTAGCACCTCCATTCCACGCACTCGTAGCACCCCCGCTGTTCCCAGGGCTCGAAGACCATGCGCTCGTGGATGCGCCTCCGCGGCTTGGGCTTGCCGCACCGCCCCAAGCCGGGGAATTGCCAGTGGCCCAACCGCCACCGCCTGCAGCACCCCAACCTCCGCCACCGCCACCACCGGCCCCCCATCCGTCAGCAGCAGCGGGGCCATTGGTCTGTGCTTCAGTCCCTGTAAACGCGTTCATGTCTGGTTGGGATTTTAGCCCAAGAATCAGGTTGGCTAATTTGGTCTGCAGTTCCGCCAGGCCCTAGAAGAAGCACAGATGAGACGCAAATGCCACCGGAGGAACGTCCACCGGACCTTCATAACGACATCTTGCGGGCCTAAACTTCCATCAGTCTCAACCTCGAAGTAAAATTGCCGTGGTTGCGCGTTGAAATCGAAAGCTTCGTTATCCCGTGGTGCTTCCTCTTCTTGAGCATTTGCGCTGAGGGGCCATTCTTCTCTTTCGTTCTGTTCAAACCAATGCGTGGTATGTCGCAGTTTGTTATAAGGATCGTATTCAAAAGAAACGGCAGAACAAGGTGACCACTTGGCATGCTCTTTGGCGATACCCTGAAGAGTCAACATTAGGGCTAGACGGGGAAAAAATATAAGCGATGGCAGACCTTTTTCGCCACACATTTCAACTTCAATTGTTGTCCTTTTCGTATTTTGCATATCAGTATGGGAGCAGAGCCGTCATCTTGAAAACAATCTCAGCTTGGATTCGAATGCACATTAGAGCATTGAAGTGAATTCACCTTTCCCGACTGGCTTTCCAAAGGTCTCCCCACGTTTCGTCATCTCGTCTGCTTCATCTGTTGTGTTCGCCCAAGTCTCCCTCGTTCCAGCTGGTATAAGATCTAAATGATGGCTTGTAACGTCCATCGTGGAGTCGTCATTGCATTGAACATTAAGAGTCAACATCAAGGAACAAGCGTCGCATCCAGCAAGGCAGGTGCAATCCTGTGCTAAGTATTGACATAAGCAATGAAACACGCGTCAAAAGAGCTTGCCCGTGTATTCCGTATTGCTTCGTCGCAATTCGCACTGCCTAGAGGCACCATTCCCAAACGGTGAGCAATAAATTCGTCGGGTAGTACAGTTGTGTTGATCTCGATTTCGACCATGTCAATGGCTATTTTCGCTGCTTAGCATGTAAAGTTAAATGCTAAATATTCCATACCAACTGTGGGTATATCTGCCATCATAACTCTTCGAAGGGAGTTTGCAAAGCTGGATGAAGCAGCAGTTCAATAACTGTTCGTTGAAGTATACTGAGATTCGACCCACGCGAGATCAACATTTTTTAAAACAAAGTTAACTCTGTCTTTCTTGAGTTCTCGTATATGCACGGTGGGCTCGAGGTCACTGTGTCCTTGCATTGCGAGGGTAAAGAGTAGAATTCGATGCAAAGTGAGCTACAGGTCCCAAAGCTTTCAATTGAGATTTGTCAGATTCTCGACATCAATGGTTATGCCTAATAGCAACAAATAACACTGTCACTATTAATGGAGTCCAATGAGAGCTTTGCGCTTGTACAGAGACCTCAAATCTCGCCAGCAGAAAAACTTCATTGTGGAAAAATATGTTGACTTCATTTCATGCAATGCTCTTGCGCTCAATCGCGGTCCTTTTTCACTTGAATCCTGTTTTCCCGCGGAATCCCTCGGACAATCGATCTACGCTCTCTCTTTTCTCCGCGAAAACATACGGCATGCTTGCAAGGTCTCATGGCTAGAGAACTAAAGGCTACGAGCTAGTTATCCAGTACTAAAATTCATCGGATTCGTGCGGCTTTCGCCGCGGGTGTATCTGCAGTACCATTTCTCCTTGTACCTAGCCAAGTAGTTGGGAAAACATATCAATGGAAGTTTCATAAAGCTTCTGGACCTTTAGAATAGACTTACTCTTTTAGGTAAGATATGAGAATGCCATAAATTGCCATAAATTGAACTGTTCTCTCATCCTGTTGTCATCAGCTAAACATGACGCAAAGTTATTCCAGTTCAGGCTACTTCCTGTGTGGTGGGGCGACTCTTATATATATTCTGATCTTCCTTGAACTTTCCATCATGAGGTCTTAACAAAAGCTGTGAGTTCCTGAGGGTTTGCTTTGTTGTTGGTGACATCTTGACCGGCATTGCTCAGGCCCCAAAGCTGCCGTATCAGAGGGAGGCAATTACTATGGATATCTTCCATCTTCGGCTACTTGCCCTTGATCAGTCTGATCAAAATAAGATCGTCTTTTCGCCCAGATTCTGGAGGCATGTGTGCAGGGGCACCCGCCATTATCGCATCCGAGGATGCCCTCAAGAAACACCTTGGAGAAGTACTTTTCTGTCAATCCAGCCTAGCTATACGACTGCGGCTTCACGGTCATGCATGGTGGCAGGATGTGTACCATTGATTAGGTGGCTCCAAAAGCACACGCACCTATTCTAGATCTCCTTGTCGCTGTAGCTTCATGACGCACGACAAAGTTTGCCAGTTTCCGGCCCCCATACTGGATGCCGAATGAAGAAGCTTGACCGAACCTGCAAGACGAGGATCTCGGGTAAAAGAGCCTACATGCGGTAAGAAAGTAGAAACCGCGGGAACACGTCCTTCCGCGGAAATGCGAGAGGTCCGTCTCCCAACATCATTTGTTCTGTAATAGCCCTGACCGTGATCATAGTATTGGAGAGTTCCGTGGACTGACAGCCATTCCCTTTGTGAGCGAAGTGCGTTTCCATATAAGCGCGTGGGCCAAAAATGAATTCGCGAATCTTTCTTTTCTATTCATCTACGTAGCCGATGTCGTGGACTCCAGCGCGGACACTAGAGCAGAGTACGTGGGGTCGTTTGCTTCAAACCCTTCCACAATTAATGACGATTCACAGCCGAGGCAATTCTCTGCGCGCCTGGTCACATACATGAAGTCGAGACTATTTCTCTCGACGGGCGTCCACAGCGCGTCTACAAGAATTTATGGCCATCTGTTCGGTCCTTCTGGGTATCCGCTGTCGAAAAATATCGGCATTTGACTTGCATTGTCTTCGAAAACCAACGATACACATACAATGAGGTCAACCAACGCGCTATCAAGGTTGCCGCCCTCTTTCGCCATGCATACGGCATAAATAAAGGTAGCTCTTGCACCATGCGGTTTTCGTGTTTCTCCTGACTATATCGGCTCTAACATCCGAATTCTAGGCGACAGAGTTGGAATTTGTTCTCGCAATTGCCCAGACTACCTAGTGGCTTTCTGGGCTACTCGTAAGTTTCCTCCGCATTTCTCCAAAGACAACAGTCTAACAGCTTTTTCAGATCTGCTTGGCGCTGTCCCTGTTTTAACAAACGCGTATGTTCCAAATCTCACTTAAATGTTTGACGCTCATTTCCATCAGCTGGCTTCCTCTTGAACCACTTCGACACTGTCTTTCATATACAGAATGCAAGCTAATCCTACTTGACTCTGAACGCGCCGACAGACTGGCACCTGTCGCCTTGGATCTACTCAGAGACACGCCAACCACAGGTCTCCTCGTCTTTGATCATCACGCCAGTGTACGTCAGTGGCAAGGCATGCGGCTTTTCCGCGACACTGTCCAGGACTATCGCGGTGATACTTCAGACATCCTGGCCACAGATCCTCATATTCTCCCTGAAGATAACGCAACAATTATGTTCACATCAGGTGCGCTATCGTTTATGGGTCGAATAAAGCCTTGTTAACCCCCCTCTTGCCTGTAGGCACCACTGGACTGCCCAAGGGCGTGCTAAGTACGCAACGCCAATTTCTCTCCAACATTCCAAACGTAAGCAGGCTCTTCCGCCACCAAGTCCTATGTTCACTCTCTGCAGGTCATGGTTGGCGGCCTCAGGGCAGGGCTACGCAGAGGGGAGGATTACCCTGACCTTGACAAGGACGATGTCCCTCAGAAAGGCATACTAGTCGCAGTACCGCTATTCCATGTCACAGGAACAACAAGCTTCACGGTAATGTCAATCTGATACTGTACAAGACTTGCCTGACACCGCACTAGATGATGGCAACTGCAACGGGTATGAAAATTGTTCTGGCCCCCAAATGGATAGTAGAGGACGGTACGTCGTCGCATGATAAAAGAGCTTTCGGATTCTGATGGTAAACCGCCGCAATCAGCTGTAAGGTAATTGCTCCCACTATTGCCACCCACGCATAACGTTAAAGGTGTAGGTAGGCTGATCAAACAGGAGAACGTATGCGTGGCAGGAGGGTATGTGCACTTCAAAACTATAATCAACCTTTACTTTATCCGCGTCTTCTTTTCAAGTGTACCTGCTATGGTCGCAGATCTCACCGAAAGTTCATTGGCCGGGCATTCTTTAGACGGGCTCCTTTTTGGAGGCTCCCCCGCCCCCGATAGCCTGGTCCCAAGGGCACGCACCGCCTTCCCTACAGCCATCATGTGCGTTTTGCCTTGTTTCAAGCTCGATGCCTCAATTGACAGTTGTATTAGGATACAAGCCTATGGTTTGACCGAAACAAACTCTATCGCAGTCTCGGTAAGACACCACTTTGATTGTTTTTGAACGTTATACTCAATGCCGTCATAAGTTTGCCGGCGAAGACTATACGGCCAGGCCCACTAGCACGTCAGTCAACCTCACCGTTTTTCGCGCCGTCGGATCTGACTGGATTTGTGGTCGCTTAGCGGTCGAGCATCTCCCGTGAACGAAATTAAAATCGTCCACGATGGGACAACGATGCCTCCCGGAAGTATCGGCGAAGTTTGGTTGTACGTTATCCCCCTTGTCGTGTTAGGAACGCCACCTACTCTATTTTCAGGCGAGGCCCCAATGTCATGAAGGGCTATTGGCGTGAACCAGGTGAGCTGGAAGTCGTGCCATCCATTTGAACTCTAACCGAAGCCATGGCACAGAGGCTACCGAAAAGATTATCACTCCTGACGGCTGGCTGAAAACCGGTGATCTCGGGTACCTCGATGGGGAAGGATTTCTCTATATCAAGGATAGGCGTCAGTAAACTTTCCTTTTCGAGGGAATCATCGTTGACATTACATATCTATATAGTTAAGGATATTATTATTCGAGGCGGAGAAAACATTGTGAGTAGCTCCCATTTAAATGTTTTTCTTTCTTTCTCGAACCGACGACCTGATTCTAGGACTCAGTATCTGTGGAAAACGCTCTTTATAGGGATCCTCGGATACTGGAAGCCGCAGCAGTGGGCGTTCCTGACGAACGCCTTGGGGAACTTGTAGCCGCAGTTGTTTCTGTGAAGTCAGCACACCAGGGGACTGTGACCGAAGCCAGCCTGATAACACTGGCACGAAAACAGTACGGTTCCTCGACTCGGAAAGGTACACGAATGCTCGCTAACGTGTGACGCTATAGCCTACCCAGGTTCGCAGTACCCGTGATGATCGTTGTTTTAGACGAACCACTAGGTGCGTCGTCTTCTCACTGAGCTGCATAAAGGCATTGAATCACTGCCCATATAAAGAACACACACCCTCGGGGAAGATCATAAAAGGAGAACTTCGGCGGATTGCTCGAGGACAATGGGAAGCACGCCGCCGTAATGGGACAGCTCGCGAACCTCTCGCGAATCTCTAACGAAAACAAGCCATGATTACGGGTGGCAGAACAGTTATTTAAACGTGACTTTCATCAAGTTGTAAACACACGGAGGATTCTATACTTGCATTTGCATTTTAACGACCATACCCCCACATGTATCTCAACCTCATGATTTGCATGGAGATAATATGTACTTACGATACCTGTTATACCTCCTTTAACTTACGCCTTATGATTCATGGATGACAAATAAATACGCCCGCCTTCGTTTACTCTGCACTTTTTGACTGCGCTTTACCTTACCAGTTATGGCACAGCGGCGCTTTGCCATTTTTCGGCACTGTTGGATTACATAAGGATCATTCTTTTTTCGAAAGTAATACAGCCCTGAGATCAAACTTGCTCTTATTTCTTTAGGCAAATGCTGGACACTGGTCTCGTTCGCGTCGGAACACATGCCCGCGTAACATGAACGATGAAGCCTCTCCATTATCCATTATCGGCCAAAGGCACCTTGGATCCTTCCTACGTGTCCCAGTTTCGCCTCCACCTCGCTGAGGTCCGCGCCCATCTAGCTGGTGTTGACGGCGACGACCTTCCGCCTTCCTTCGTTTCGCCCACAGGCTACTGGACTCCATCAGAGAAGAACGTGTTTTTTCACGCTTTGAGCGTTCATTCGCGCCTTAGACCCGATCTAGTAGCTGCATCTATTGGTACAAAATCAGTGGTAGATGTCTGTGCTTATATTGACATTTTGGACGATGTCATTGCTCGGGATGTCCGTGTGCTTTTGCCAAGGTCCGATTTGCTGGGCGCCTTCGAGGTCTCCGATACCTGGGTTCGCAGAGAGGAGAACATGGCCGAGGATACCGGTCCTCTCGAGACGAGTTGGCTGAAAGACAGGTTGTTGTTCCAACGCGAAGAGGAAGTGACAGGCCGGAAGGCTGAGTCACAAGCCGAGGCTCAGACCTTAGGGGAAGGGGCTGCTCGTGAGAGTCTGGAAATGTGGGAAGACGACAGAAGGAGACGCTGGAGGCAAGAGGATGCGCTCAGCGAGCTGGACTGCGATCATCTGAAGGTCATGGAAAGGATTTTGAGGGATAAAGAAGGTGGTGATGCCGACGTCGGTACGAAGTCCGAGGATCAGGAGCCAGAGGAGCTCAGGGTGCCTTTTCTAGGCAGTGAGCCTCCGGACCGCGTTCCCCAGACCTCTGTCATCACTGACGACGGGATGATCGATCCTCTTCTTCTCCAATTATCGGGAGTCGTGGTCCCTGATCAACGCTCCATCAACCACTCTCCGCACGTCCAACACCCCCACACGCTCCCTCCGTTTAACACCGCATATACACCGTCACCGCCGCCTGCTCCTCTCGTCGCTGAGCCTTTAGACTACACTCGATCTCTGAGTCCCAATGATGACGCGAATCTTGCAATCGATCATCCAAGTCTCAGCCCGGCATCCCGGAGGCGCGTCCAAAAACGGCTTCACATGCGGCGCAAACGCGCTGCCCAACGTGGAGAAGCGGTGATTGAGGCTGCTGCAAAGCTCCGCCCAGGGAGGAAAGTCAAGCAGCGACAAGGTTCCAAGTCTCGTGGAAAGCAATCTGCTGTCCAGCCTGACCTACTGGAAGGGGACGACGAGGAGGAGGATGCTCTGATGGATGTCGATCAGAAGTACGAAAACGCTGCCATGTCGACCAACCTAAAACCGTCCGAGGAGGTACCCCAAGAGGCAGAAGATGAAGAGGGGGAGGGGGGGTATGAGAGCGATGCATCACGAGGGCAACGTCGCAAAAAAGGCGGCATGACAAAACCTTACAAAATTAAGAGGGATTTCGCGGCCAAGGGTATAGACGCCGATACCTTGATTGACGGAAACTTGGGATTATTCCATCTATCGAGTCTCAGTAGGCTAATGACGTGAGCCTCTTCCAGCTCCTCATTCTTGCCAGATATACGTTGACCACGGAAGGACAGATTCTACAAATCGGGTTATGACATTAAAGGCTCCAACGCAGCTACCTCGATCTCCGCAGGTACTATAAGGCTATTCTCCGCTATCCTCGTGGAATTTGTAACTGAAGTCGTCCATCGATCCATCATCTCACGCGAGCAAGAAAATTCCATGAAAGCTGGTATCAAGGTCTACCATCAGACCAACGAAGATGTGAGTTCCTAATATAGTCAGTCTCTTGCGCATCTTCTGATGTTGTTGTTGCCTTAGATCACAGCCGACAACGTGACGCACGCTCTTGAGATAATGGGCATGCTAGGGTTGACCAAGGAACAATATTTTGCGCAACTATTAGGTGAAGACTTGTCGGAGGCGCATGAGGTGGAAGAGACGGCAGAAGAAGCTGACGATGAAGCTGAGACTGAGGAACCCGGTGACGCTAACGGTAGCTACGACGACGACTCTCGAATGGAGGGACCAAATGGTTCTCCCATCCTCCTACCAGTTCATCGCGAAATCCACCCACCGCTCGTCAATCTGCCCAAGTCCTTGCAACCGAGCGCCCCAGTCCTTTCGGGGATGTCCATTCTCTCGGAAGATCAGTTGTTACCTACAGAAACTGACGACGACGAACTTTTTGAAGAACTAGACGAGGAAATGAATTTGGACCGTACAGAGCAGGTGCTCTCATTTGAATACGAGGCTGACCTTTGGAAGCTTTTTGGAAGATAAGCAGGCTCTTTTGGTGGATCGTTTGGTGGGAAACTATGTGCATATAATACATAACTTACAGTATATGGATAGTAATTGCTAATGGTATATTGTTTCCGGATTTCTATAGTTTTGCATTAGACTCATCCCGAACCCTCGCAATTGCCTTGCCCCAGGTCTCGCGACGCTCGATAGCAGCGAGGCCATCTGAAAGTTTCTCGAGTGAGAAAATCTGGTTGTAGGTTACAGGGACCGCTTTGCCAGATGCAAAGAGACTGGGTGATACTTTGATCAGCAGAAGCTCAGCTGGAATAATTTGTGGGGATGTACTCAAGCAATGCTTTCCACACGATAGGGACTCGACTCTGTTCATTTTCTGTATTTCGGCAATCAGACGCACACAACCAACCTTTTCGACATTGTGTGTATGTACGCACTTGAATACGCTCCCCAATGTAACCCAACCAACGAGACGTTTTTCAGAAGTACGAGATTCATTGGTACCTGGAATGGCATGGTCAGATGCTCAATGCTAGATGTGTCAGGCAGAATACACACCTTTTCGATCGTTCCAGCGGCAAAGCCGATGATCAAAGCCCGTCCTTTCCATGCAATGCATTTGAGGGAATCTAAAGACGCAGTTTGAGGTTTAAGAGCGGCACACACGAGACAATATACCATTTATAAGGCCGACTGGATCGTAAATCACGTCAACACCTTTCCCGCCAGTTAATTTCAAGACTTCCTTCTGCCAACCAGGATTTGAATAGTTGACACCGTAGTCAGCACCACCATAGCGTTTGGCGATGTCAATCTTTGCGTTTGAACCTGCTGCCGCAATCACTTTGGCACCAAGAACTGTTGATAAGATCGTTAGTGCGAGCTAAAACCCGCGTGAGCACTGAATGCACCTTTGGCTAGTTGCACAGCGGCAATACCGACACCTCCCGCGGCGGCGGTCACCAAAACCCATTCGCCTAAATTATTGCGTGTGAGATTGGTTACATGTCAAGCAGATCCACATGCGCCACTCACCGGGTTTAAGCTCAGCACGGCCGACCAAAGCTTCGTAGCTTGTGGGCCATGTAATAAATAGGCCTGGAACGCGTGTATCAGAGGTGATGGGACTTGCAGTATAATCAGGTCAACCCACCTGCGCCTTGGTCATATGACATCGTATCCGGGAGAGGCAGTATACGCTCAACGTCCGCTGCAACCTTGTCTGCATATGTTCCTTGACTTGCACCGAATACTCGGTCGCCTGGCTTGTAAGGGCAGCCTTTAGGGATAGGAGAATCTTTGGATATCCTGCCTGCAAATTCCGTGCCAAGCACGAAGGGCAGGGGCGGCTTATGCTGATATTTTCCTTGCGTCTGGAGTGTCTGTGTGTCGTTCAGAATACTGAGCAAATACGAAATGTCATGCAAACGCTAGACCGTCATACGTCGAAGAAGTTTAGTCCAGCGCTGTAAACGTCCACAAGGACCTGACCAGGGCCTGCCTTTGGCTCTGGTACATCGGTGGAGAGGGGAATCTGCGAATGGTGCTTGAGTTCTGAAACGACGAAGCCGCGCATTGTTCTGTTCGAAGTGGGTACGCGACAAGTAGAAATATCGAGTACCCTCGCGTGTAGTGCGATGGCTGTATTAAGTATAGCTCCGGCTTCTTGCTGTACCCGGTGGCTCCGACCGCTAGGCGAACTCCCACGCACGCATGTGTCAGTCTGGTGGTCGCGTCGTCAAAAGCGCGGTTTGGTCTGCTTGACCCTACTCTGCAATGTTGGGTGAGCTCTTGGCCTTCCTGACCTCATTTATGTGCTGTCTAACAAATTTCATTTCTAGTGATTGGCTTGACCGGAGGAATAGCTTCTGGAAAATCCTCCGTTTCCAAGCTTCTCAAGGCAAAAAACATTCCTATCGTCGATGCCGATCTCCTCGCTCGCGTGGTCGTTCTGCCAGGGACCAAAGGCCTCAAGAAGATAGTCAAGGAGTTCGGGCCGGATATCCTCCAAGAAGATGGACATTTGAATCGCAAAAAGCTGGGAGAAATAGTGTTCAACGACGAGGCGAAGCGGAAGAAATTAAACGCCATTGTGCACCCTGCCGTACGATGGGCCATGCTATCGAGGGTCATACATCACTGGGTTGGCAGTGAGAAGTACTGTGTATTGGACATACCTTTACTAATTGAAGGAGGGCTATGGAAATGGATGGGCCAAGTCGTGGTTGTACAATGGTGAGGTTTCTGTGAACAAGCCTAATATCCTTATCTCATATTTCCTACCTCCCTTTCCAGCTCAGCCGACACTCAACTAGAGCGTCTCATGAAGCGTGACAACTCAACTGAAGAAGAAGCATTATCCCGTCTAAACTCTCAACTTCCCATCGCGGAGAAGGTTGCCTACGCCGACGTTGTCATCGACAATTCCGGCACGCCGGAGGAATTGAGTGCGCAAGTCGACGCCTATGTCGAGAAGCTAGACAACGAAATAGGCATGCTCTGGTGGATAGGCTATATTCTTCCTTTCGTCTCAATCTTCACTGCCATCTGGATGCTGGTTTCGCGCCGTTGTCGCCCAACGCCAGGTAGGACGCAGGCAGACAAAACGAAATGATCATCTCTCGCGTTGTACTTCTCAAAATTCGTTGCACAGTGTCCGTGTTGTCAAATAACCACAGTACGCAACCAGGGATCGCAGTCATGCAAATTTCTAGCACTCCTGACTCCTGAGTGAGCAAATCCAGGCACGTTCCGAGAAATGTCCACAGCGCTCCCGACCATATACCACCCAAGACGTAGCTACTAGCAACCCTCCAAAACCAGGTACTAAGGAACAAAACATGTACCAGGTGGAATGATTGAATAGTTTCAATGTTGTTGTATATACACATAAGATGCTGTTCTACTTTCTCGGTCTGCTTTTTCGAATTGGTATCAGTAAATAGTATATTTGCGATATTCGTCTGCTCTCGTTCTTCGTTCAATAATGTTCCATGCAAGTAATCCAATCCATTTAGCTGAATGCAAAGCCTTCGCCACCTTCATTGATTGCCATCAGGAGCTGTTGACGGAGCATCTCGTACGACGTGTACTGTGGCAGGTCAATCTGGTTGAAGCCTGTGGACAGGTGATAATCAGAACGTTGTTTACTAGAGAACAGGAATCATAACGAACAAGTGTGAGCCTGTGGCAGGCGATCGGACTCTCCGTACGCCTTATGAATCGAGAACCTCTGGACTCCTTGCACGCCCTGGAGATCGACGAACCCACTGAGGGGGACACGCGAGGTTCCAGTGGCAAAACTGAGGACTTTGGCACGCTCATCACGGTTGAAAGACTTGAGCGCTCGCCACCACCAGACAATGTTCGGGTCAGAACTGTTGTACCCATTGTACTCCGTTGCAGCTCGCCATTCGTCTACGTCGATATCAGGTGTACCCGAGATAAGAAGCTCAAGCTCCTTTTCGTTGAACTGGAGGTAGTATGCTCAAGTCAGAGCTGAAAGAGAAAAAGCAGAGTGAACACGTACGATGGTGATGAGATCCTTGGGAATGATCTCGTAGAAGCCGCTCGATAAACTCTCGATCTGCTTCTCGATCGACGAATAGAGGCGATACTGAGCGGATAGCTGGACGAATTCGCGTTTGTTCTCTTGCGTCACGGCAATTGAGTCACCTCCTTCCTTCAGTGGCACAATACGGTTCACACCAAACTAAAAAAAGCGTCAGTTTCAATGCACGGGTAGTTGAATGGAGGAAAATACTTCGTCAGCCTCAACACTGAAAGTCAAATCTAAAAGGGTGGGGTCGTTCTCGAGGATCCAGCAAAGGGAATTGTAGTACTCCGGATCCACCCATTCAACGTCCTTGTAGTCCACGGGTTTGCCGAGCAACTGCCGATACAAGCTACGAGCGAAGTATGCATCGAGGAGACGGCCGTCGTATATTGCTTTTCCGATGACACGGCCCACGAATTTGAAGAACGTTAGGTGTTCAGGGTTGACCCAGGAGTTCTTATTTGGCTGATAGGTGAGCTTATCGGCAGCACAGGGCTGGAACAGCGCATTGTTGGGATCAAACATCTGGCGCGCAAGAATCTGGAACCATTCCCGTGTCACTCCACCAGCATCCACACCCTCTTCGTCGTAGAACCTGACGCTGAGCTTGCCAAATTTGATCTGATCGCCAGACTTGCGCTGCAAATGTTGAAAGCTGTCCTCAAAGACCCGCGCTCTACGGACATTGAGCTGCAAGGTGCCATGGTGCTCGCGAGAATGAGGTCGGCGGTGAAGCTGTTGATTGAAATAATTCCGTTTGTTGTCGAAGTCCAGGACCCTTGGATTGTGAACCAAGAGAGAGAAGGAGCCGCTCATTAACGAGGGATTGTTGCGGACCATCAGATTGAGAACTTTCCTATGATTGTCGGTAAATGTGATAAAGAGGTCCTCCATTGAGTCTGCAGACGTTGCGGGTATTTTGGGTGATGATGAAACACGCAATGCTCGGGACGCACTCGTAGCCCCTTTGGTGCCGACATATTTGCAAACGACCATTAACGCTTCGATGAGAGGTAAAAGAACGGTGGCAATATGTTCTGTAGCTGGCTTTTCCTCGATAACAGAAAGGCAATTACCCAATCTCTGCCACAGTCCCGAGAATTGGAAAGACTCGTAAATGCCTTGGACCTTCTCCACGTCTTCACTGCTCGCGGGTTCCACAGAAGCCGATGGTTTTGGTGTGTACATGTAATCGATGGTCTTCAGCACGCGGAGGAGCTTGGCTTGCACAGAGGACGCAGGCGAAAACTTCGAAGCGACCGAGGATAGGAGAAGGTCTCCCTGAGAACCCTGTAACGCCACTGTAAGCTCGTCCAAGTCAGCGGACAGACTCTGGCCAGCTTCTTGTGCCTTGACTTTAAGTTCTTGTGCAATAACATCGCGAGCATCAGGGATGTAGGAGAGATGCTGGATCAGGGCGAGGCTCTGTTGAAATGTCCTCCCAGAACATTCGCCAACTGTTAAGATATTGACGATAAAGCGTAGGACAGCATGAGGTATTTGAGGTGGGTTGGCCAAGAGTATCTTTTCTTCAACCGCTTCGATGGACGCTGGCGGTTCCGAGGTCGGCACAGGGGCCGCATCACCTAGTCGAAATGTGAGTTTCAATTGAGAGTGTTTGAGTATGATACGTACCAGTTGTCGAGGCACCAGACTCTCGCTGTTCGATACTGGGGTCAGGCATACGGCTACTGTCAGAGACCGGTGCTAACTCGGTGTTCGTAACTGTCGGAGCCACAACCGTGTTCAAATTTGAGGCTTGAGATTCTGCAGAGGCCGAGGCTTGGGATTCCACTGTAGGTTTCTTATCCTTGAGGCTTGCAAGGGGTCGAGTAACTGTAGCCAGTAGGCCTACAACAGATTCCATGATGGCGGGGGTTTTGAGAAGCGATTGTCGGTCCAGTAGCCCAAGCAACAAGACAATGGGATAGTGCGTTTGCGGGATCTGTTTTTCCTTTCCTTTGCCTTTTTTGGAGGAAACGGATCGACGAAGGCCAGCAGGAAGTTCATGCTCTGTCAGGAAAAACAGGGACGAAAGTTCATTTGAACTGACTATGAAAGTCAATGCTTCCAGGCACCGTTGTACGACGAGGTCTGGTACGACTTCGTTTTGCGAATTGAGTGCCAGGCTTGATAAATAGTCCGATCCTGCCTTCTGTTTACCCAAAGCTTTAGCGGTTACCACTTTCGTGTTCCGCACTGACATCTGCGCAAAGCTTTTGTCGACGGCTGCAAGGTCTCCTGTTCCGTCTTGCAATATGCTCAAGAGGAGATTGAACAATTCTGTCCTAGTCTTGGAATTTTCGCAAAGATTGACAAGGACTCGATAAAGAGAGGTCTTCTTGAGGACTTGAGGGAAGAAGAGCAGCCGAACGAGTACGGCTACTCCAACTTTATCCAGAAGTTGAATTGCGTCATGTTGTGGCGTGGGCTTCCTTGTCGTACTTGCTGGAACTGGTGCACCGCGGATAGCGGCGTTCCGGATAGCAAGTCTATGATGCTCTTGACCGTCACGATATGCACCAACCTCTGCAAGTATATGCGATGGGAGGGTCTGAATGAATCCTTCGTCTTGTTCCATAAGGACAGTTTGTCGAAGTGTAGGTTCGAGACTGGCAAGGAAGCTGGCATTGTCGATATCGGCCGGAGCACCTGTCGAAGTAGGCACACGGGCTCTCTGGGCAGCCTCTTGTTGGATGATCTCGGCGCGAATTTCAGGAGGTAAGGCGTCAAGGAATTCAGAACTGATTTGCGAATCCGCAGGGCGTTCCACACGAGCAGCGCGTTGATCGCGAACATGCTGGTTCAGGACTTCTTCCCTCATATCATCCGGCAGAGCTTCCAGGAACGTAGGATCGATGCCCGTGTCTGTGATGTCCACTGCACTCCCGTGTATCATTACTGTGACGCGCTCGACAGCTGCAGGGACAGAACTTGCTTCAGCTGGTTGTCCAGAAGGGCCTGCTGCAGAGGCAGAGGTGTCAACGTCAGCAGCATCAGCCATATCGGCATCGGTATAAGTGGGTCTTAGGTCCTCCATAGCTTGATCTTGAGCCTCTGTTGGCATGGCATCAACGGCTGTAGGAGCAGATTGTCCAGACGCCACAGTGCCAACTTCGACGGCTTCGGATTTCGCCTTTGTTTCTTCTGCAGCTTTTGCCTCTGCCTCTGAAGCGGCCTTTGCTTCAGCTTCAGCCTTCGCACGTGCTTCAGCCTCTTCCCGTTCCACCTTCTCTTTCTCAAGAGCCTTAGCTTGCTTGAGAGCTTCGACGGCCGCTGGCAATAAGGCCAATATGACATGTTTTGTGAACTTGTTCAGTCGTTCTGCTACAAACTCTCCATTCAAGATCTTGACCTCTTGTGCCCATCTCTGCCCCGTGAGTAACGGGTCAAGTTCGCGACTAATCCGATCATTGGCGCCTGGTGGTGATTCTACTCGAATGGCAGCGGGGAAGCTGCCATGGCCCCTGCGATGCTGTAGATATCCTCGGTCAAGGTTGACAACAGCTCCAGCAGGTACTTCCAGGCGAATAGTCTCAGCACCACCACCAACCCGAGCACGGCTCATGACCTGGTGGAAGAGTTGCACAGCGCCGCCATCGATAAGGTCATCGATAGTTTGACGAAGTTCACCGCCACGTTGCGCATGACGAGATACGCGAGGTTGATTTGAAGGAGTGTGGTTTCCAGGGGTCGATGTGTCGATTAATAGAGGGTGTGTCGTCACGTCAGGTTGAATGGCGGAGTTATTTCTTGAACGACCGAATATGTGATTGTCATCCACTGTTTTTGATACTGTTAATTACGCTGAGCTTGTTAACACAGTTATTACATACCAATGTCGCGGCGTCGTTGCATAAAGACAGCTCCATTACGATTAGCTGCATTGAGGAAAGCATCAAAGCCAAAAGCTTCTTCAATATTGCCGAGACCAGCATTGGCATAATCTTCCTCATCAGAGCCATTGGCATCGACGTCATGATCTTCCTCATGAATGATTTGTATAGGGACTAACAGAGTTAGTCAACAAAGTAGATCTACTTGAAGTAACACCAGTCTTACCGATGTTGTTGTGGTCATCCTCTTCATCCATTTCACCTCTGCCCATCCTGACACCGTCAAGATCACCATGTATGTCCTGAAGTAATCGATCAGGCAACAAAGTCATAATATGGACGCCTTGGCATACCTGCCACATCACATCATCTTCATCCTCGTCCTCGTCTTCATCCTCGTCGTGCTGATCCTCGTCGTCTCCATCACCTTCTTCGTCATCGTCATTCTCAACAAGATCTTCGTCATCGTCTTCGCCGTCGTCCCAAACCTCTCCAGTTCCATGGGTATCGTCATCGACGCCTTCGTCGCCCTCATCTTCAGTATTCGATGTATGTTCACTCCCAGTGTCTTCGCCGTAATCCATTTCTACATCTTCATCCTCGTCAACTTCATCTTCATCCATCTCGTCTTCTGAACCATAATGCACATCATCCATTTCCTGAATTTTACTCATCAAATACGGAAACTGCTTGACCAGCTGGATTACTCACTCCTCCATACATGCCAAGAGCAGAGTTGCGATAGAGATCCGGAGTTTCTTCCCGGCCGCTTCTTTCGACATCCGAATCCTCTTCTTCATCAGAGGATAGGGAAGTTTCAGTGTCCGATTTGATGCCTTCGATGGCGCCCTTGGTTTTGCTTGTCAACCTGTTCATCTTGATGGCCAATTTTGTCCTGTAATATTACCTGAGTGATAACCAGACTTGGAATCCAGAGAGTGAATATTCGTACAAGTATTCCAGCGGCTTTAGAATTGAGGGAACTAGGCCTCGAATGTTCGGATAGTTGAGGTCAATCTCCGAGAGAGCCGTGGTGAGAGTGGCAACAAAATTTTTCTCCAGCATTACTTTCGCGATGTGCGTTGGGTTATCGTCAATCTGCTTGCGATTGGTGACACTTGATTTGACGGTCAGTAAGCGATGGCACAATTCAGCCAGGGCCAAGAGCCTGCCGTAACGCGCATCCGTATTTTCTGCTGAAGGCGGGTCTTTGATTGAACGACTGACGGCTTCCAAAACAAATTTGCGGACGGAGACTAGGTCTGGTGAAAGGTCCTTGACCTCATGGTTTGGTACACTATCCACGCAAAGAGCGACGATAACGGACATTGCCCAGGTGCAAAGAGTGATGCGATTGTGTGTCTGACTGTCCTGACGCGCCTGAGGATTAATTGTCCCGAAAGTAACGATGTCGTTGAGAAGGAAGTGGAGTGTGCCGGCCTTGAACTTGTTCTGATCCTTGGCAGGTGTCTGTATCCGTCTTTTAGGCGAGTAAGAAAGGAATGCGACCTTGCACGAATCGTAGGAGAAGAGTAATTCACTGAGACACTGCATGACGAAGGAGACATAGTCAAAGAGTTCAAGTTTAGATTCTGTTGGAGGAGATCCATTTCCCTTTTCGGCGTTTGTTGACATTGCAGGTGTAGTTGCCGCCTCGACTCCAGGCGATATTTCAGCAGTATCCCGGTCGGTGGGTACGGTAGGTAGGCTAGAAGAATTGATGACCCTTGTTGTGGTTGTCAGTTCGCTGACAAGCGTATGAATGACACCTTCAACTGAATCAAGAGAAGCTGAAGGGGGAGTGGGTATCATAGGCGGGTCGACCTGCATCTCTGTCGCAGTTTCCGGCTCAGCTTTCTTCTCTTGGGTCACAGGTGTTTTTTCAGGCTTCAGGCTGATGTGTGGAGTGGAAGAATACGGTAACCCAAGGACACAGAGAGCTTCGGTTATCTCGAGGAAGATCTCCGGGTTTCGAAGGGCGAGCGCACTGCAACTTCGCACATAGGTCACGACGTCAACAACACGATTCCGCGGCTGCACAAAGTAACGCTTAATGGTATGTTGCATGATCTGGCGAACCGTTGCTGCATCCTCGATGATGTGTCGGAAGATGGTGGCGATGTATGGAGAACTTCCTGCCACTGAGGCTTCTTTAACACGCTTGAGCAAGGTCGTAACTCCACCGTGCTTCAAGAATTGCATCGCCGTTTCGTAGTCGCGCGTGAGGAATACGAAGAGGCGGAGGACCGAAAGGAATTCATCTCCAGGCAGCCCTGGTGTATCGAGGAGTCGTATGCAGAAATCAAAGACGATTGCCTTGGCTTCAGTAAGAGGGGGGCCAACGGCAATGGCCTCGGAAATGATGGGCTCTCCTTCCGTCGGTAGCATTATAACACGAGGCTCAGCAGCAAGTGTGAATAATGCCTCCGTGACCAGGAGATGTGTGGCTAACCATCGAGGGGGGTGGTCTGGACGATCGACACAAGATAGCAAGAGGGCAAGGAGGCTATCCATCAGTATTGCACGAACTTCTTGACTCAGAAGTGAAGGTGATTCCGAAAGAACCAATGCAAGGAGACGGCATCTGTTGGCAAGTGGCTGCTCCTGGACGTCGTATGCGAACGGAGAGAACGTCTTGATATCATCCACAAGATCTTGTACTGCTTGTTCCCGATGAACGTTATTTGGACGAACGAAAATGACGTGAAGCTCGAACAGCAACGAGACATGCTCGTCAATTAAGAGCAGGGCTTGGCGACTAAAGCTAGCTCTGAGTGGCTCTCGTGCTTCATCCAATTCCTTCCTCCATTCTTCCGCGGTCTTCCCTTGGGGCGCCTGAGTTTCGATTGGGGCTGTCGCCGTCGAGGCTTCAGAAGATTCCCCGATCGGCACATCTGCCTCTGCAGGCGCAGTTGGAACGGCAGGTGCGATCGCTTCCGCTTCAGCAGGTGCCATTGGTTCAACAAACTCAATGGGTTCAGGAGGATCAACAGTTGGTACCACCACCTCTGCGGCCTCCGGTACAGGGTCAGGAGGAAGTGGGAATGGCTGAGACAGTAAGAGCTCGGTGGCTGCGTTGAGATTGTTATTGGTGCGTATGAGAGCACGTTCGACGGCGGATCGTGGGAAGCCCATATCGGTCAGAATTTGTGCGCGACCTTCATCGGCACCTGGAGGTCGGGCAGGAATGACTTGTGGAGGAATAACACCAATGCCTGCGTCGAGCGCAGATGGCTCATTTTTCAAATCTTCGCCTTCACCGTTCACGAGCTCTAAAACGGTTTTGACGATAGACTTGCTGACATCCAAGGGTGCCGAGACTAGCCAAGGAGCACCCCACAATCCTTGCAGAAGTGGAAGAACTGCCGTTCGCAGCTTCACCAGAAAGTTATGGGCTTCAAAATATTCGGGGTCCGTATCGGCCTTGTCACGGTTCAGAAGGAGAGCAGTCTGTGGTGACTCGATGAGAAACTTGGATGTGATGATGGGTCGAATGACGTGGAGAGCTGCCTTCAATGCAGTGAAGGCATCAAACAGTTCGATGTTTTCTGGCTTGGTTCGTTCATCCTCTCCAATTTTCATGATGCTTTCGATGGAGCCAATCACAGTACGACAGACATTCAAAAGCGTGTCAAAACCGCCGGCCTTGTACAAGGCTAGGATTTCAACAGTATAAAGTACATGGGTAGTGGATCGTTCTGTAAGAATTTCAAACTATGAAAAAAAAACTAGGTAAACATACAAGATCACTTACCCTCGCCAAGCAACGCACTCCAAACGCCGAGGACATCATTGTAATATCTATACAAATAGTGTACGTCCTCTGTCATCAATCAGTTAGAATGACAAATTACTACAGATGATTTGTGCTGGCTTACTGAATCCCGTCACATCAAGATGCTTGACCATTAGATCTGCGACGGTTGCTGATATTTCAGTAAGTTGTTTCTTCTGAGCTGCTTCTGGGTTACGCCGGGCCTGAAACATTTTTACCAGAGCTGCGTTGACAGGTATTAGTGAAAGTCCAGATGTGATGATACTATACTTACACTGGAAGAATGGTCCAAGGGAAACAGGAAGCCCGTGCGTAAGATGCTTGAGAGCGGCCGCATTTTGCTCTCGAGGCCCACAGGGTTTTGTTCCCGCTTTGGTCCTTGAAGAAGAAGCGCTTTGTCCGCCGTCCGCATCGACATGGAAGGCATTGTCGCCATCATTAGTGGAAGGGTTAGAAGTTCGATGTGACGGCGAAGGAGGAGGCGAGCTCCGCAGGTTGATACCATGTGCCACAATCTCGATGGTGAGTTTGAGCTCCTCCCAAATACTTGCTCGATGGAGAGCGCCAAGTTTACCGATGACTTCGGGAGACATGTTGCTTATCAGAGTGAGGAGCATACCAATCGCAACCCGCCCGTGACCATATCCGGATGCGAAAACATCTGAGAGAAGCGTGATGCGGATGTGAAGCGTGATGATGTCACGAAAACGTCGATTGGCCTTCTCATTTTCTTCCGCTATAAGATGCATGGATATGAGCTTAAAAAAAGAGAGAGAAAGAGAGACTAACCGGTAGTTTCGACGAGGGGCAGCAGCTTTGAAGGCTCTTCAACTGCGTTCCAAAAGAATTCCGTATCGGACAAAGACTGTTTGACGAGCTGAGACAGATGTTGGACAGTTTCATCGCTCGCCACCTCTATCAGTGAACGCATCACCTGAACCATGGAATCAGATGATACACCGTTGGCATAGTCATATGGGAGGCAAGGTAGGCTTGTCAGCCTTCCAAGAAGAGTCAGCCCGTCAGCAAGGGTAATGAAATCTCGGATATGAGGTGTATGTTGGAAAAGGCCATCCAAGAACTGCATTGAGCATTCAGTAATCTAGTGAGTTGTTAGTGTCGCAACACTCACCCTGTTCAATGCATCGATGAACATGACAATAGTATTGTCATGTAACTTTGACTCCGGGAGATCATCGTCGTCGGTGGATACTGCGGTCGGCGCAACCACTTCTGGTTCAGAAACATCGACGTCCTCCATGGGAACATCCTCGGTTTGCGGAGGAGTTGTAGAGCGCACAGGAATCAAATAATACCAATGCCTCATAGCATTAGGAACTTTGTATTCTTTGCCGAGCTCTTCGATCTTTATCATGGTCGCCTTGACCGCGTCAAATACTGCATGCTTCAATGATGGATGATGGCGAATAAGCTCATCAACAGCTGTCCCCACCATGAGCGCGTTCTCCTTCTCAAGCAGGACCTTCAGGTGGCGTTCGGAAGTGAAGACGGCGATAATTCCAGGAATGATGCTGGGGCGGCGCGCCAGCTGAGCTTGCCCGACTTCATTGAGGCAAAGAGCACCAATCGCATTTGCTACGCTTTGAATGACCTAGGAGAGTTATGAGGAACTGACAATACGGTAATCAATTAAAGCATTGACGCGCACCTCGATCGAGGGCTCCAAACCAGCCTCAATAGCCTTGTACAAAGCCTCGGGTAAACTAGCCTCTTGAATGATGGCTAGTGAGGTGGGTTCGTTGTGCACAAAGGTCGCCATGATATTGATTGCTAAGAGATGCATGATTATGGGTTCAGAGACAAGTCAGGCAGGATACGTAAATCACAATCACTTACCTAGAGGAAGGATGGTGGGTCCAAACAGAGTTCGGTACTCCACGACCTTTTTAATGGATTTGAGAAGAGACAAGTCAATCAATCCTCGAAGGCCTTCTGCTGTTCCAGAAGACTGCATCATGCGGTCCATCGAACGGAGGATATGCTTCAGGGCAGCACTCCGGGCGACGGGAAGATCACCTGGGTGATACATAAGGTCTCCGACACACATAGTAAATGAAAACGTATCTACACACCTTGAGAGTCAACGACGTCGCGAGTATCGTCAATCAATCCATAATCCTCAATGTTTGTGTCTATCTCATACTAGAAATGGAACTCGTAAGCATCCTTTGCGGTGCGATGAGGAGCAGAACGAACTTCAATTCTGTTGACAAGCGTCTCAATCCCACGCGACGTGCAAAATATGTTGAAAGCATTAGTATATCCGTAAAGGATGTTGTCGACAAGTTGCATAATCTTCGATAGGACAGGGAGGCGGCCTGGAAGCCGGTTGTCGATGGCTTGAATCAACACCGGAATGAGCCCAGCGCCAACGACCATATTGCCTCCAGTCGAATGCGACGAAATATAAGCGACAAAATTCAGGAGAGCTTCAATGAATGACTGTGGGACCATTGAATCTGGTGTCGCTGCGTCCGCCAAGGTCTTGCGCACGAGAGCCATGAGTATTCCATGATTGACACCTGCATTGACGGCCGTTAACACCTCCTGGTTGCGCTGCCTATAACGTGCGAGAGAATCGAGGGCTGCGACTGCTGTGGTTTGGAGGCGTATGGGAATATCTTGATCGATATGAAGGAGTTCTGCGATGTGGGGAATCACATCGGGCTCGTAAAGGAACAGAGAGGTCGAGGCTTGTCCTTCAGGATGAGTGTGGCCGTAGATTGCGATTGCTAGCAAGCGGACAGTGACGAGCTTGACTCGGTCGGCCTCTTGACCAGGAGCCAACGCCTTCGCGGCACGAATGCGACTCAAGAGCTCGAATTTCTCGTCGTCGGGAACCTTATAGGTATTGACAAGATCAGAGAGTAAGACCATCACAGGTTTTGAAGCTAACTGCTCCTCGCTGACGTGAATAGCGATCGCACCTGAGCCAGGCGCCGTAGTCGGTGCCGGAGGCTTGCGAGGAGAAAGCTGGGATGCGTCAAACGGATCAATTTCCATCTTGTTTTCCTTTTCTCTTTCCTTCTCTTGATCTTTCCCGCCATCGGATGGCGAGTCCGTCTTATAAAAGCTGAAATTGACCTCGCGCGCTTCTGCGGGAAGTCGATCAACTTCTGAGCTGCCTGCGGTCTTAGCGAGATCAATCAGGCCGATTCCATATTCACGGAGATGGGGCCATCTTTTGACGAGAGAAAGAAGTCTGGGTGTCGAAAGGCCAAGCGCGTGACTGACGGCTGTTTGAGATGAGTACTGTTGTGCAGGGCGCAATAGGACGTTGAGTGAAAGAATGACCACGTCAAGGTCTTCGCAGAATAACAGGGTATTGATGCGCTGCGAAAAAGAGAGTAGATGTTAGTAAGATCGGATATTGAGTAACAATAGACTCACGTCGTAGGAATTGAACATTTTTCTATTCGTGGAATTCTCGAGCAAAAGGCGTTCGAACCTGAGCACGGCAGTCACAGTTCTTTTCGTCAATGGCGTAAATTCAGTCAGTTGGAGGTCCTCCACGTGGTATTCGCGAACGACGTCTTCTAAGACAGAATCGAACTTGTTTAGGACTTTTATCCATGTATTGAGATCTGTGCGAGGCCACTTCCACACGTCAATTTGCGAAAGAACATCGTGAAGGTCATCCGTGTTTGTATTGAGGAGTTTCAAAATGAGTTCTGCAATTTGTGGTGGCTGAATTGGGGTGCAAGATAAATCAAAGCGCGTCCTTGATTTGTGTGGCTAGTCGTGCATGAAAACTTACTGGTGGAACCACCTTCTTAGATGAGCGAAGGATCTTCATAGTCCACAATCAGTCCCCAGGAAAGTGGTATCCTGGTCGTTGAGCGAGACTATAGATGGAGGAGATCCAAAAGTTGTGGGTGGTTGAATGAGAAGAGATGAAATTCAGGGCCACTTCGGTTATTGCGTCAGCAGTCCAAATCGGGTCAGTAGCACGGCCCCGGGCAACTCAGGTGCAAACTCTTAAGCTGTTGAATAGGATATGTTCATTATGACTACTTCCTACGAACCTACGAACGGTATGCGTCTATGGGTATATCTACAGTACTTTCACGGTCTTAGGCACGCTGCCTTCGGCCTCAGCCTCAGCTCTAATGCCTTCAGCTTCGACTTCGTCCATAAGCTTTTTCTCCATGGCAGCCTGCTCATCCTTAGAGGCGTTCTTCATGGCTTTCTTGGCAGCATCGACGCGAGCACGATATGCACGATACTTGTCATCTGTGCCGAAGATGCGGTCCCACCAACGGAAAGACGTGGAGAAGTTATTCGTGAAGGCCATATGGTGGAAATCATGGTGTTCAGCACCAGACCAGAATGGAAGAATGTGCTGAAGGGACCAAGGGAAGTCTATAGTTTCATTTTGTCAATTTCAAATTTAGGCGACTGAAAAGAAGTCCCTTACCGTATCCGCTGTGCGAGTCAATGGCTTGGAACAGGCGCAGGGTGATCCAAATGTACATGGTGACAATGTGGAAGTCGCGAGTGAAGTAGCAGTACAACAAAGGTCCAGCGATAGTCCCCGTTCCCAAAATCATGACTTCAGCGGGATGGGCATACTCGGCTGCCAGGCCGAAGGGTGCGGAGTACTTGTGGTGGATCTTGTGAATATGTTTATACAAGGGACCAGTGTGGAGTGCTTGATGGGCTAGACGGGAAAGTGAGAAAAAAATAACGTTAAAAATGGCAACAACAAACCAAGGAAGTGGAATAAGTCTTCGAAGAAAAAAAAAAACGCAACCTGAGGGGCCATAGTCTTCAAGGAAGGGAATGGAACCTGATACGTCGACATGCCAATGGATTCAGCCAGAGGGTGGAACAACCAAATCTTTCGTGTCGTGTCAAACGAATGCTTGCATAGAGACCGCATTTGTCACTCACTGTGGGAAGTTCGATGGTGAAATGAGAGAATAGAACGAGCTTTGTACATTCCCACTGCTCTTTCGGCGTGGGGACTTTAGCAGCCTGAAGTTTCCACTTGCGGAAGTAAGGTATGGCATCAATGATAATCCATGGGAGAGCTCGTCCGAAATAAACGATCTTTGATTAGAAACTGTTAGTGAAGCCCATAAAGACCGTGGCAGGGGAGTACTTCATGAAGCAAGAAGCTCATTAAACCAGTGGCAATAATGGGGTTGCCGATCGCGATATACCACGCAACCCACTGTTGCTCGAACCAGTTAAGCGACGAGAAGTTGGTGGTCGCATAGAGGTCGGGGGAGGTAGTGCTGTTGAAGGACATGGTGGTCAAGACAGAGAATACCATGCGACCCGTCTCAATTTATAGAAAAAATCTGGACACGAAAACAGTTCTCAACGCACCACTTTCTTTTTTGATTTTTGTCACGTGTACTTTGACAAGCGACATGTTTGTCTGGGCTTCGCGCGATCGCGTCGCGACTCGGTCTCGACATCAGTGGATTTGCTTAGTTCACTCTCGTTTTTTCAAGTATGGCGAAAAGAAAGGCCAATAAAGATGATTTTATCGATGAAGATGAAGAGGTCAAACCTTCCAAACGTACTCAGGTACTTTCTAGTCATTTTTACGTGTCTGAAACGTGACGCGTCAGCAGAAAAAGAACAACGCCCTTAAAGAGAAATCTGACTCCGAATACGCAGTGAAGAACGAAGAAGAACAGGAGGAGGAGGAATCTGACGATCTGGGACATGACGAACCTCTGCCCAAGAAAAATAAGACTGACAAGAAACCTACAGCCATGGTCAAGGTATATGTCAATTAAGTCCCTATGGTGGCAATGCTAACTTATATATGAAGGAGAGCAACGCATCTGACGACGTTGCTGTGAAGACTACATCTGAAGGGGAGAAATACGTGGAGTTAGGAAAGAAAAAACGCGCGACAGTCCGCAACTTCAAGGGTACTGCATTGCTTGATGTTCGGGAGTTTTACACCAAAGACGACAATGATTTACCGGGAAAGAAGGGTATTTCATTGACAATGGAGCAGGTATGCTCCCGATCCTCTCTTCTATCATCTAAATCAACAAATGCTGAATCGTTCCCTCAGTGGGAGACACTGAAAAAGAGCGCAGATGTTTTGGATGGACTCTTTGCAGCAGTAGCGAAGAAAAAGATATAATCACTGTTACTGTTACTTCTCAAGTTGTAGTGAGTTATGTATTGAATAGAATGTACGACATATAATATCTTGATTGCTCTCAGACTGTGCACCTATCTCATTCACCTTTAGTACAGTCCAGACAATCAACAGGGAAGCTTCTCAAGTACCAATGTCTTGTATTATGAATTGAATAACCTAGCTACATACCCGTTCGATCAGAATAGGGGATTTCAATACGCCAGTCCTGCCGCAGCCTCATGAGCACCTTCAAAACCTTTCTTCCACAAGCCCTTGACCCAAGCTTTCGTGATGGCTGTGTATGCCTGGATATCTAGAATGATTTCCGTGAAGACCAATTTCGTGTATGCTGTCTCGAAATTCCTACCCTTAAACTTGAGTAGAAGTTTTAAGGAACCAACGAGATACATACCGCCAGCAGAAGAAGTACCTGAGCAATAAGAAGTTGAAGATACCATGGCGTTGCATGGCGTCGATGAAATGCTTCCGCTCATCCTGCCATACAGCATAGGTGCAATACTTGGCCATAATCACGAATATGCGGATCTAAGGCATAGTCAGACGCCGAGAATTATTTGGTCTGTGATTGCGTACGTTGGAATGGGTCGTCGCAAGCGCATAATCCAAGCTCCTTTTGGCAGAATGTGAGCACGGCATAGCTACCTGAGAAAGGAGAGGGGCCAAACCGAGTCAAATCGTTCAACTTTAAAACCATTAGCACCCTCCTTGGGACACGGCGTAGAACGTCGAAGACTGAAATGAGTAGGCCCTCAGTCTTAACGACCGCATTCCTAATTGCGTCCAACTCCGCCTTAGATTGAGGTTGCATGTCGATCATGCTTGATGCGCGATAAAAGGAACTATCGTCCTCCTGTTTCATTTCTGTACCCTTAAGAGCAGCACGTCCGGTAAGGGCTGCTTCAAACACAGGATACTAAAAATGGATGAAGGCATTAAGTCGCGGAAAAGACACTGTTACCAAAGGGATACCTACGAGATCTGGTCCGATATTTCCCACAAGCTCTGCATACTTCCGACGGTCGAGTGTGGTCGCTGGAGAAGCGGGGGCGATCAAAGAAAGCCATAGTTTGGCGTAGTTGACACGGAGGGTGGGGTCAAGGTCAAAATATAGCCCGTGGTCAAGTAGTACGATCTCAAAGTTATAGGGGGAACGCGAGGCTTTGGGAGCTGGGCGGATAAGCAAGTTCCCTAATCAAAAAAGTAGTCAGGATATGTTTGAATCTGCGATGTAAACAGCAATACCAGGGTGAGGATCCTGACGGAAAGAAAGGGGCGTGAATTAAAACGACGACGAAAAACATGCGAATAGGTAAAACGCGTACAGCATGGAACCATCCGTTAACAAACACCATTTGGTTAAATATGCGAGACAACTCTAAAGCCACCTTATTTCGATCGATATGAGCATTCGCCAAATATTTGAGGTCATCTACACGCCCTCCTTTGATGTACTCCATGATCAAAACCCTTTTCGTTGCTATGATGACCTCGGGTATATATAACGACGTCTCGAGGGATTTGAAGTCATCGATGGTCCGCTGCGAATTTTGGGCTTCTAGTGTGAAGTTCATCTCTTTTGGTAGATTCATCCGCATTTCCTCCTGCAAACCGATGTAAGGATAATGTTTGAAAATCGAAATTATCCTTCGCACCCCAAGCCACGTAAATTCGAATTCAGGAAACCAATATTTCACCCAGCCTAAAAGAACATTATGAAATCGTGATTTACAACCCTGCAGGTAGACGGCTGACCTAACGTGGTTTCCACCATCTTCATGTCTATATCGCAAAACTCTGCGAGATGCGGATGTTGCAGCTGCTAACATTGAGCAGGCAAGCCTTAGCAAATGTTCTATTGTACCGACCTTAACGGCGACCTCCTTCCCAGTCTCTCGAAGCCGCGCAATGTGGACTTGAGCCAAGCTTGCAACTCCAATTGGAGTTGGGTCAAACTCGTCGAAGACTTCCTTAATGGATATTCCCATATCTGACTGGAAGAGAGTATCGACAGCTTCGTACGCCGTTGGTTCGCATTGGTCTTGTAATGGCCGCATAGTACTGGTCCACTCTACCGGAAGAACGTATAATGAGGCCATGTGTTGACCCATTTTGATGAAGACACCTGTGTTGGCGCAAAGTTGGATGTTGGCTGTAAATCTTTGAAGATGCCATCCTCACCCCCATTAGCAAGCAGAGCGCGGAGAACCCTTTGGGCGCTACGAGCATGACATTCTGATAATGCTCTAGCATATGCGTCATCTGTAGGGTAGGTGCGAGCAAAAGTCGCCTTGTAGTCTATAGCTCCAAGAGCTGCCGCAACTGTGTGATAACTTAAATACATGTGCTCTGTCATGACGTTCAGGTCGATAGCGCACCTCCAACTCTAGAGCATCTCACGACTGCGAGAACAACATGCCTAAACGGCTGCGAAGTCTCGTATGCAACCCATCCTGCGCCGGCCAGTAGTAGTATGGGTGCAGGATGGCGGGCCCATAGCCGAGCCAAAGATGATGCGGGCGCCTTAAACGGGCTACCTGGCCGCCTGGAAGTTCTGACAAGGCGCGCCTGGTAAAAGGATTGCTTTGGCAATTGGATGCGCCACCGCCAGTTCAGTGACTCACGGCGAAGGAAGTTCATAGAAGTTCATAGTCTGTTTTCAAGGGTTGAACATGATTCGAAAAAGGGTAAGCTTTTTTACCCCCATTTAGACAACATGACTTCATTGACTCAGAGAGTCAAATAATTCCTCCTCTTCATGTTTCAGTTTTCAGTTCAATGATATCAGGAAATTTTGCGTGATTTAGACCGCAGTTCACGTAGGAAAACAAAGTTAATTTTTCAAGCTAAAAAAGTTGAAATAAACGGGCTATGCGCTCTCCTCCTTGGCAATGACTAACGCGATAGACCCCAAGAAAAGCAGCGAACGGCCTGAACATCGTCGGTGTTTCGCACGGGGCCGTTCTTGAGGTAGGTGGGGAGATCATGGAACACTGGTCACTAACGCTGAGCGCGGAGTCCCAGAGAATCGGTTATGACTATCCCAAAACTTCCATGAAGCTCAGGATGGCGCTGTGTATAGACGGTGGCGGGGATGAGCTAGTCGGAGAGCTAAGCTCAATAGGAGACTCGATCGCTTAAGAGTTTGGTTACGCACTTGTTTCTACAGCCCCAATCCGTGCCACCCATGGCTATAATAGAGCCACACAAGATTTTGCCCGATATCAACCCGAGGTCTTGTCAATAAATCCGGCGTCTTGGATAGAACAACCACAAACTCGAGAAAAGCAGCGAAAGGCCTGAAGGTTGTCGGCGTTTCGCACGGGGCAGTTCGAGGTAAATGGGGAGATCATGAAACACTGGCTACTCACGCTGAGCGTTGAGCGCCGAGCACCAGAGAATCGGTCATGACCATCCCAAAACTTCACTTCCAGGGCTTGAAGCCCAGGATGGCGATGTGTATAAATAGTGGTGGGAACGAGCTGGTGAGAGAGACAAGCTCAATAAGAAACCCAATGGCTTAATAGATCGGTTACGCACTTGTTTCCACAGGCCCCAATCCGTGCCATCCATGGCTGTAGAGCCACACAATTTTTTTGCATGATATAGGGCCGATGTCTTGTCAATAAATGCGATGTCTGTTGGATAAGTCTTCAAAACTGGGCGGAGACAATCACATCGAAGCAAAAAAAAGGATCGAAAGGTAGAGAAAAGGGATCATACGGCGGAGCAGGCCCCATTGAACTTCCAACTTTCTGCTTGAAACTGTGTTGTGTCGCATTGTTTGAATCACCCGAAGACCCATCCAATAAGAAGCCAATCGTCGTTGAGCTACCTGGCTTAGCGACAATTGAGAGGAGCTCAAATGTATAGCCCCATGTTAACGCCACAACAATAAACTGCCCCCGAATCCATTGCCCTCGGCCAAATAGATGGCGAAAAATCATGGCAGGTCAAGCGCTAGCAGTGTGACTGGAGCAATGCTGACGTCAAAGGCCCGTCGAAGGGGTGTTCTTTTCAGGGCCTAAGGTCACATTGGATACTGGGAATGGCCGAGGTGGAAGGCATTTTTGGCCGTTCAAAAGCCATACAGTTCAGATAGAGAAAATCACTGCACCTAGACATACCCTCAGCCCCCCTTCTACTTCCTGCTCTTTCCTGGTTATCCCAGTGATGGTGAACTCGACGGGGCAGTGATTTGAGGGTGGTCGTATTGTTCACTGTCACTCTGCTTCGTCGACCCAAATGTGTCAACTGCAATAAGCCAAGGGTTTGTTATTGCGAGCACTAGTGACATCTGGGGCCTGAGGGGCCGCCAATGAGCCTCAAGTGGAAGAGGAGATGCGCGGACCTCCTAGGACAGTCTGTTCGATGATTATACAATGGCAAGAGGTGCAAAGGACAATTGTTTGGGCTTGGTTGGGACAAAACGTCCCAGACTGCTCAACTCTTTATTCACGTCCTTCATGACATCGCTCACCAGTTGATCCATTCTCACTTGTGGTCTGCACACCAAAGGAATCTACAAAGCACATACGATGAATTTGTTATAATGGGGCATGCCAGCCGCTATTAAGGCACAAGAGCAAATGGGGTGTTCGAGCTACCTAGCTATAGCACGCCACGCTGCCCTCCTCCTTTCCACACAAAATGGGACTTATATCGAGGTGGACAGAGAAGAGCCAGGACACCAGTCTCAGGCGCTTCCAGATATACACACACAGGACAGGTTCGCCGTTCTTAAACCTCTGCTGTTCATCAGAGAAGCAAAGAAAGCAAGCCATTGGCTAGCCTTCTAAATGTTCGTTGTTCAGCCCACAAGCGCCCTTGAGATGACCTGTTAATTGTCTATGAATGTGCACACAGGGCATGTTGTCGTTGCTGTGACATTCATTAGCGAGGCAAAGCAGGCAAACTGTTGGTCAACCTTCTAAGTATTTGGTTTCGAGAGGTATGCGTCGAATTTGTAGCATTCTGATTATTGAGGTTTGAATGTTCGCTATTCAGCCCACAAACGAAGACGCAATGTAACCCGCCAGTGTTTGGGATCGCTGCGTACAACCTCGAGAAGCGAAGCACACGCTCAAGTGATGACAAGGCCGAAGATTACTCCACAACACACTGAAGTGTGTAACGTGCCATATTGGTCATCTTTAGCCCTATAGAAAATGGGCTGGACTCAGAATTGGGCGTTTCGCAGCTGGCAGATTAAGGCCTGGTAACAAAAACTTGTGCTCATGAGAAGAGATGAGCGAAGGAAATATTTATTGCTTTGAAGGCAACGTGGGAGCTAACCTATTTGACGCGCACGTCGGGACGCCCATTTATGGCGAATTGAGGCGGCGGTTCTAGGCAACAAGGCGCATCGCCGTTTAAGTTCGAAGCGGCGAATGAGAGATGGGCCAGCACCTTCTCTTACAAGCATAATGCTCGAACTGACGTTATACGTGGTGGTAGATGGTAAATGATTCATTGGAAAACCATATCCAACAGTATGTCGATCTCTGTTGTGCATGACCACATCCAACCCTTCGCCTTTACACATTCCACACCCAACCTTGACACGTAGAAGGCACGACATAGCAGACCTCCCACTCTCCTGGTTCGATGGAGTTTTCAGTCAGTATCGGGCCTGCGAACATTAGAACCCTTCACCTGTCGTCCATGCTTCCAATTTAACATTCAACTCCAGTTTCCCTGTGCTTATTCTGCACGCTATTCACTGTCAAGCCTCAGTGTTTATCAGTGTTACGATCGTCGACGAACTTCCTAGTACTTCTCCTGATCACTCGCGACCGCACCATGGTCGGGCATACTCCATTCCCATGGTAATGTACTCTCGAAGCTGCTTCGCAATGTGCAAGGTGCTACCAAGCAGAGTACAATATGAGATGGACTACACCCGGCCAAAGATTGGTAGAGATCTCATGGATGGTAGCCAGGTCACTGCTGTCATGCGCCGTTCCATGGTTCCGAAAACCGGAGTCAACAGAAACAGGACAGCGACCACAGGATTAATGGTTGTGCAGGTCGATGAAGCGGAGGGAAACTATTGAATGGGGTGAGCGTGCGTTTGAAACATTGTGAGGAAGAGCTCTCTTATGTGTTTGTGTGGAGTGACAGTTTGTCACCAAATGCCCCAAACAGGTCATTTACCTTGTTTCGGTCCATCCAATTCTCTCCAACTCGTTTTTCGGGGTGTCTGGGGCACAACATCGACTCCACACGTCAGGCTTCCCCTTCTATTCCCGGGGCCTGTCTGGATGGATCCGTTTTTCATACCCAGGCATTGTCAACTCCCAATATTACTCCACCCCCAGAAGTGGCATCTTCTATATCGAGGCGACAATCTGACCCTTGACCCAGACCTCAATTGTCGCAGCTTTTGGTGAGAGTTTATCTGGTCATCTGATTCTGCTTTAACTGACATTGGCGACCGTCTCAAGCTCAATATTGCTGCCGTTATCGCGAAATCTGCGACAGAATCCTTGGTCGCTGACATCCTCCCCACTGGACCGTGAAAACTTCGTTTCTCCTTCTAGCTTCACGCTGACACGGCTAGGCGGATCCCTTCTTCTAGTTCTTTCACTATCCCTTCGGGACAGTTTCTCGTCCTTGAGGCAGCTCGAATGGCTCATGTACTAGATCTGCGGGTCCAACCCACCATCGATTTCCTCCTGACGTCACTCTTGACAATAGTCCAGAGTACCGCATAATATTATTGGTTTACCGTTTACCGTCAAATGGGAAGGATTGAAGGTTCCCCAACTTCCATCCTTCCCAATCCTACTTCGAGCACGTCGTTCCATGCAAAATGGCGGCAATTTTGTGGTGCGCCACGGGGAGTCGAGTGGACCATACCTACCACTGGCTCCTACGTACATTTTTTCTCAAATCATGCTCATTAATCACAACACCACCCACATTCACCCACTGATTGTTTCAATACATACGGTTCGATAATTTCGAGCCCTTGAACACATGTCAGGTACTAAAAGTGACGCAACGGCGACCCCAAATCTTGCGTACCCGTGATCTATTGTGTCCAACTGATTAATCATCGATCATCTTACCTTGAAGGTAGGCCACGGTACTTCATTTTCTGCAGATACAAGACGTGTACCTCCCATTTCAAGGAACTATTTCCACTTATGCTTGACGCATAAATGGAGAGCATTTTCTATTCCACGTACACATTACAGGGACCAGTACAAATGACACTGTGGCATGCTTATGCCATTAGAAGCGACCAGGCATGATAAGCATAGACGATGTTTGAGCAAGTTTAGAAGATAGAACGTTCTACAATCTTCTAAGGCTTGGGCGCTTGAGCTTGGGTTTCTTCAACGTGTGTGGCCTGAGAATGGCAAGCGCAGAATATCGAGATCCTTCTGGCTTTTAGGTGAATGTCCTGGGAGAGGAGTCAACCCCAGGGAGAAAGGGAGGCCGTCAAGCAGGAACTTGCCATGTGTGAACAGCAACTGAACCATGTCTTCCAAAGTAGTACTTAGTTCATGTGAACTGTTATCGACAAACTGCTGATCAAGGCATACACTTGCTTGTGCAAAAAAGTCAACCTAATCCCAAGCCTGAAGGGAGTTTCTGCTCGTATGACCCGTTACCGATGATGTGCCATGCCCATAGAAGCATGTGGAATGACAATGAGGTCGCGAAGATCCGATTTTGCGATACTTTTGGCACAACAGAAAGTTGCTGACGCTGAGTTGATTTTCCTGATGAGTTCAGAAGCCTGGTACAACGAGAAGAAACTCCCCCAATGAGAAATTGGAGAGTCTCTTGACCTCGTGAGCCATTCTAGATGGGTGAAAGCAGGATGAGAAGACGACGACCCCAGTTGTAGCTGTCAAAGAATTTTTAACAAAATTTGAAATCACAGACCTTTCGTGACATGAGTGACCAACCAAGTGTGAACTCCCAATGAAGACACATAACTCGCCATCTTCCATGAACCAAAAATTCTGCTTCTTCCTATTCTCTCGCGGTGTGGCTCACCTAGCACGATGATCGGGTTGGCCAACAGCGCAGAATCCCCGCGGTGCAGTACTCGTTACTCATGAGCTCATCGCATTTGCTTAGGGCTAGTCCCTGGTCGGTGTGGCCCGTCTCATATTGTACTCCGTCACCAGGTACCTCTGACCATTGTTAGACCGCCACGGGAGTACATTAACATGGGAATGGAAGACTCGCGACCATGGCAATGCTCGCTCATAAAACATGGAAACATGGGCTATGAAGTGCGTCGCTTGCCGTCACCGTATCACCAGCATCCTCGATCCGGGAAGCTTGGTGGTACTTTCAAGGCCTTGAATACATCTCCGAATGCTGCATGCCTGAGAGAATTGTGGTCGTCGCCAACTCTTGGTCCTTCACATCATCATAGGATGGCCATATGCAAATTGCACAACATCAGCGGAGTCACCTGGAGACGTTTTAACGTCCTATAAGGGCCCTGGTCCTGGAGGTTGAATACGGGTCGCTGATGGACAATGTGTGTTCCACTCCATTCACCGTGTCTAATATGAGAATATGAGCCTTTAAGCCCTGCCTCATCACTTGGGTTCCATTGCCTGATGTTACTTGATCGGGTCGCGATATTTCAACCATTCTTACCAGGTACTGTGTCCAAAAGAGCCACATCCGACACCCAAACTGTGACGTCCATATGAAATCATTGCTTTTGGAGGTGTCGGCACAAAGGCAAGCTGTGCCATGTATAATGCAGGGCTAGAAAGGACATGGTCATCGTCAGTCTAAGGTCCGTGGAACCATTTGGAGTCAAGAGGTAGGTATGGTGTTATCGAAACCTTTTGCTGATCGTTATATTGACCCAGTTATTCCCGATCTTCCGACAGGCAAGACGAGGAAGTCGATGCTTTTGAAGAGTGGTCGTCGAAATGCTTGTCAGTTTCAGGTGGGCAGATCTGCGTTTGTTCTTCTAAGGCTCGCTTGGGCATACATGGTGTCGCCAGAGTGCCGAGGTAGAAAGTATGGATGGTTTTTAAATGATTTGGCAATCCAAAACAGCTGCTCTTCGCAATTCCTGCAGCATATTGTAACCCGATAGCATTCCTTGGAAGACTGGTTAGAGAACCCACTGTTATTCCTCCCACAAAAGCGGCCATCGTGCCCTATCATAAACAGAGCATTTCCCCAGTAAACTTGGTTCGCCGCCAATAGCAAGAGTAGGCTGCGGCGAGTTCGCCTTTGGTTCTTCCGGAAATCTCACGACAGTAAATGGTGCTGGCAGTCACAGTCGGTCTTGATTGTGGCCAGGAGCAAAGGAGCTTTCACTTTGGCGATGGTTGACTTCGGTGGCACAAAGTTCACCTTTGTACCTACTGCTCAGGCATCAACTTGTACCTTTCCTGTGCAACACCACACGAAACCTTAAGTACTCAGCAGTTCCAGAGAAACCTTCTATGTAAATGTGTTCTCTTGCGGCTACCAACTCTTTTCGGCAGCCCCGTGCCCTTTGACGAATGACATGATCAGTGATTGGGCTCCTCTGGGCCCAGACTTGCCACATGTTCAAATCCGATACAGAAATACTGCCACCTTTGGGCAGGGTGTACGATCGAGACAACTCAGAATGGGATTATCGAGCAGGATTCGGCCGTTGGTGGCGCGCCAGAGGTTATACGTATGTGGCTGGGGCTCCAATCTGAAGTTGCTACCAACTAACAGCTAGCAGCTTTGTCTTCCCCCCACCAAAGTACGACCTTCAACAACCTGGTAGAATTTACCGCCTCTATGCCATTGCGAGCTGAAGATTTGACTAGACCACGTTCACCGCTCCCCGAGCATCCTTTTAACATCAATTCCCAAGCCTGCCGGCACTCCTTAGCTTCACCGACGGGCAGCTTCAAAAATTTCCGCAAACGCAATGTTCGCCACAAATGCCAGTGACGCAATCTTGATTTTAAATTTAAGTTATTTTGGTCACAAGTTCAATGTCAGCCGCCTGGGACTATAAAGCCTAGACAGCAGCCCTCACGCCCAAATCGTTTCGTGCTTCCGACTCCCATCTTCCGTTACTCCACAACGCCAAAAACGTCGTTCGTCAAAATGCGCCCTTCGTGTCGTGTCCTCATACCTGCCCTTACCATCCTGTCCTGGAGCATAGAGTCCACCTACGCCTCGTTTCGTCCTCCCGAACGGGGCATTCGCAATCTCAGGCGTCAAGTCCGCGCTGCCGATTATTCGACCTCTCGCCCATCATATGATAACGGCAACAACACGGCCTCGTCTCAGAGCGATAGCCCCTCAGGGTATAGACCATCGCCCAACGCCCCACAGCCATCGCCCAAGACGAGACGCTCATTCCCGGTTGGCACGAACATGCGAATAGAGAGACGAGGCCCTGGTGGTGATTCGGCATATCTAAAAGTCTATGACGGCGACCACTCTAGCTCTGTTGCTGATGAAGATCGGGACGTGCCTCGCAAACCTCGGCATCCCGATGACCAATCGAAGAAGCGATCATTTAGTGTCATGCAAGCTCTCGCCACACGCGACATTCACCTCCCAACGCCTTCCGGTGGCGAGAAGAAAGGGCGCTCCAAGAACACTGGGCACAAACACAAGAGGTCGACATCTTCTGTATCACGCCGTCACAAGTCTAGCACGCATAGCGGAAGGAAGAACTTGGAGCTTCATTCGCTGAAGGAGAAGAAGGATGTCATTCGCCGTTCTGTCCCCGTCGAGCTGACCATGCTCCACATCGCTCGGGGACTGAAGGTGTCTGACGTCCCGTCGACATCATCGATCTCCGACGCTGGCAAGACCGCTCCAGTCCCCGCTACGCCGTCAAGCCATCAAGGCATTCCTCCTCTCCCCGCTTCCGCACCAGCGACACCACCCGTGCCAGGCAAGGACAATGCCCAAGTACCCAAACACGCAGAAGTTGCCTTCAATACTCCAGACAAAGACAGTATATCAACCGACAAGGTATCCACCGACAGGAAACTGGTTGAAACCGGAAAGCATACTTAGAGATAGGAAGGAAACGGCACATATTCTACTGTATATAGCAGCACACCATTGTACTACAAACTATGATCTATACCCAGCACGAAAAACCGGCATACTTGAAATTGGGTTAAACAAGAGCATAA
>JABCKO010007977.1:0-21491 GCA_018855915.1 Tephrocybe sp. NHM501043
TTCAAATCAACCGAGTCCAATTGATCTTTCCTACGAAGCCTATATCCCCGCGAGCGGGAACAAGACCTCTGGTGCCGTTGTAATATTACACGGTTTATTGTCCGTTATTTTTCTTCAACAATAGGACGGCGCTTCTGGTATTGACAAATCGCGTTTGAATTTAGTGGATCGAAACGAAACTTTGCTTCGTTGTGCAAAGCCTTCTTGCGCGATCTTGGCAGCCCCATATATGCGCTAGACCTTCGGAATCACGGCGCTTCCCCCCATTTTACCCCCATGACATACGAGTCAATGGCAGCAGACGTTCAGCATTTCATAACAAAGAACGGGTTGACGGATGTATCTCTCTTGGGGCATTCCATGTATGTGGTTAATCTAATTTCAAAGTGATGACAATTGAACTTTCTAGTCTAGGGGAGGCAAAGTAGCTATGACGCTCGCTCTCTCGCCTTCACCTCCAAACCTCGCCAATCTTATTGTCTCGGACATAGTACCCATACGATCGTCTTTGTCTCCATCATTTCAACGTTATCTGGAGGTCATGGCGCGTATCGCGGACCCTTCGTCGAATGTCAAGACGCGAGACGAGGCAGACTCCATTCTCAAAGCCGAGGAGAAGGTTTGTCTTTCAGTTTCATCATGACGTTTACTTACTCCACGAACATTCATCTGCAGGACATAGGTGTTAGACAATTTCTCTTGACGAATCTGGACATCCCGTCTAAACAGTCTAACGAAACCGTCAAGTTTAAGATTCCTATCAACATCCTCACGGAGGCGATAGGAGATCTTGGTTCGTTCCCGTATACACCAAACGGGCCGCATCAATGGCCAGGCCGAACTCTGGTTGTGAAGGGGGCGAAGAGCGAGTGGGTAAAGTTTCATTTGTATTTCGACCAATATGTTGACGTGGCTTTCAGTTACATCAGCGATGCCAATGTACCTCTTTTTGAAGCCTTCTTCCCTAACGTGCAACTCGAAGTTTTGAACACTGGACATTGGGGTATGCTTTTCATCTGCTCACTCTTTCACCTTTTGATGATCTCTTTCATTGTAAAGTTCACGCCGAACAGCCTATTGAGTTCAAGAAATTGTTCGTCGATTTCATTCTCGCATCTAGAATGGCCTCGTAGATTACCAGGCAAGTGATTAGGCCAAGTGGGACCACATTCGATAACACGATATTGAATTCCTTCAATATCAAGTACTAGTACTGGTGTGAAGACTGTGTAATACAATTAATAGCCTCCTTAGAGTAAGTAATTGTCCCTTGTCAAACGAAAGTAATGTGAGCGAAAAAAATATTTAGTTATTCAACGACAAAGTCAAGGCCTTCGCACATTCCCCTACTTGGATCGTCTGACCAACGAGATACGCTTTCGTAAGAGCAACAAGTTTCGGCATCCCAGCATAGTCATCCAAATCAATCATCGGCGCCCAGTTATCGCCCACCTTGACTCCAGCATTGAACCGGAAGTAGACATCGTCCTTTCCGTAGAACAGTCCTTTCATGAGATTGTGGGTCGTCTCGCAATCGGTCATAACCTTGACAGAGGCCTCAAGAATGGACTTGACGTAAAGAGCAGATCCCACAGGATTGGTGGGTTGAGGTTTGATGGAAATGTTGGGTTGCATCCCTGTTCCGATGCTGAGGAGGCATTCGATGTGTCGGGCGATACCAAAGCCAGTGTCGTCAATACCGAAGATAGCATTAACTTCTCCCATGAGCCTGTCGAAGCCAATGAGAGTCAAATTCGAAGCAACGGTCATGAAACGGAACGACATACAAGATCGAAGGGTTGTTGAATCTGATTCCTCCATCGACGAACTCGACATCGTTAATCTTGATAGGTGGCAGATATGTAGGCGCAGCGGACGTCGCCCGAGCAGCTTGCCATATGGAACAACCAGCAAATCGATCAGGAAACTTGGTAGGGTACGTTCTGAAGTGCTCGGCCGTCGCACTCAAGTTTTGCGACTGACCAGCGACGACGAATCTAAACGCTCCCGTTAGCCGAAATGGCGACGATGGTGAACAGAAGGGAACATACACTTTGCACTTGTTTGTGGGGTCCGTATCGAGCATGGAAGCGTTCTCGTCCCCCGTCTTATCTTTGATGACCTTCTTCAAGCCCAGCTCGAATTTGTCCTTCTTGTAGTACGCGCCCGTAGTAGCGAAGTTGGCGGTTCTTTGAAGGAGGTTGGCGGAGAAGATGTCGGAAGCAAGCGACGTGTATACATTGATACATTCCGATATGGTCATCTGAAGGCGCCCAAGCATGAGCGCGATTAATCTATGCATGAAAGTCCGTCAGCATAAACCTGGGGTCGATATGAGCATGGGCGTACCCTCCGGTGCTCGTGCCACAAATCATGTCGAAGTACTTGCATGGTCGGATATCTGGGTCTTGCGGCGAAACTTTGGCCATGATCGCCTGCAGAATGTACAACGAGGAGATTCCGCGGACACCTCCACCATCTGAAATGCATTCTTGAGTCTACGATCGCAAGGGCCGATGTACCTCGAGTACATACCGAACGACAGCAGCCTCAAAGGGGGCTCCTCGGTCGCAGCAATTTGATCGGCGCGCAAGGGCCCCGTAGGGAGCATCTCGCGCACGAGCGAATACGCTGGTGGTGCTTCTTCCGGCGTTGCAGCATTGAGGTAGGTATCGAAGGTTTCTGAGAGTGAGGTAATCTGCTCAGCGACGAGCCCGATATATTCCTTTCGTGGCCTGTTTGGAAGCGAATCGGGGCGACGACGGGGTACTGGGTGGAGCGGATAAGGTAACGCAGTAGAACAAAAGTGCGTAAATACCGGTGCCGGTTTCTTGTTTGTCTTTCACTCGGAGGGTCAAACAAGCTTCTGTGGCGTGGTTTTCCCAGCCTTGGAAGCGGGCACAGACACGCACTCCTAACGCATTTCCAACCTTAGCAGATTATCATTATTAGTCAACAACGGACGAGTTAAGCGGCATTTGACGATCACCTCGAGGCTGGAGAAAATGTCGTGTTGACTTCCAAAAGACGGTCCGGTCTGCGACACATCTATCTCCTGACCTAATTTGTTCGTGTGGCTCAGCCAGACAAGCGCCACTCCATCTTTGACTTTGATCTTGGTCGCCCCAGGTGACTCAAGCACGACGATGTCGAACCAGCTCCAGCTGCCAGCCTCGGGGCGGAAGGACCAACCCTGATCGTGAGACTTGGTTTCCAGCTGGACACTAATGATCCTTTCTAAAATATCCTTATCGAGAGCCTGATCGAAAAATAAGAATCGCGGCCTCAGTATTGTCCCGATGAAAACGCTACGTACCGGTGTGTGGAACCATATTTCCGACGCGACTTGATCTGACTTAGCTTCGATGTCGCATTTTTTGGGAGACACGACAGAGCACTGATTCTTGGTGATGATGAAAGACATGTGTGGGTGTAGGTTTGTTGCTGGGACACTAAGGTTCAATGCATCCTCTTTCTTTTAAGTGCCAACTAGCGCTCAGAGATCCCATGGAACATTCAAGGCACAGGAATTGATTGTTCCAAGCCCAGTGAAAAAGAGCTGCCGCTGTCATCTCCGGTAAAGCTATTTGAGGAATCCTTGGTATGCGCCCGCATAGGTCTCAGTAGGCAGGACAACGGTGCTGGCAGACCAGATGAATCGGCTTTCGAATTCCAAACAGAAGTTGAAAATGGACAAATATGAGATCAACGTTTCGGATCTTTGATCAAGTATCGTCAATAATAGTATGCCTTGCAGACATTCCAGAAACTCCAGAAACCACATACAGCTCTAAGGACCCATCCCTTTTTGATTGAATTGAAGCCTGACATCGGCGTTGACACTGGCAGGTCTGGTGACACTTTTCGATCAAAATCCACGGAACAGGAACACAATGGTTTCGAGGACGAGGGTAACTGTATGCGAAAATGGTCTCGCGATAGAATGATTACGTTTCATTGTCAGAAAGTTCTGGATGTCCAATGGATCGTCGTCATACGAAGAAAAGAGACGCCGCCGCATAGTCCCAGTGGCAGCATCGATGGATCCCCTTCTTGAAAGCATCAAATCATCAAGAAGCCTTCGTGATCTCGCAATTCCAAACCTCGTTCTTTGAGCATATCGACCACTGCTTTCATCTTTGTAAAATGTTTATGGCGAAGATCATTAACGTTCCCCCCATCAGTGAACTGAATGCAATGTAGTGATGGGGTCAGTTTCAACTCCTTCAGTCCGATCCAAAGTGCTGTATAACCCCGCGAAGGAGCTTGAACAGCAGCATTCTGCAGCCCAAGGACGCGAACGTTGTTTGGTAAGAGTAATTGACAACCACCGTCTTGGCACCCAACGAGGTCCCAATCGGATACGGATATGTCGAGACGGGCTAGCCGGGGGCAGGAAGCGCATAGCATCGTAGAGAGGGGCGCAAGCGTTGAGTGTTGCCTTACGTTGAGCTGGATGACCTCTAGGTTTGGGCCGTGAATTTCAAGAAACGGCTGCCAGTAATTAGCTCCGGGATGGGCGTCGCCGATGACATGGCGTAGAGATGGAAATTCGCCAAAAAGTGGCTCACGACTGAACTGAAGCGAATGCAGCGAGGGTTGTACGGGGAGAGGAGAGATATGTGGCCCCATTGCTTCATTTGGGCACACGAGTGTCGTCATATTCGTGGCTTGGCCCAGGAATGCTCGCCATGCATGGGGTTCTGGTGGCGTTGCGGTCCTTTGCCAGGTAGCGGCTTGTAGTGTGGGTCCACTCGATTTCATAAGACTGTCCAAAATAGATGCGGGAAACCAACGACACATTGGGGCATAGATACAGAAATTGACAATAGTGAGATTCGGAAGCCTTCTAATGATGTCAGAAATAAGATCGATTTCGCCTTCAGAGGTAAGCAAAGTAGGTGGGTCGTCACGCAGGGCAATGTCAAGCTGCTTGACACAGCAGCCTAAGGTATGGCTGGTCGGGGTTGTAATTCGGGGTTCGATTTCAAAAGTTCTTGTCAAGCCATCCCGCAAGGGGCATAAAGACCTCCTCTTGCTGAGGCGAACGTGTTCGTAGAGGTAAGGAGATGCCAATGCACTCCACTGCTTGCAGACTTGGACCACATAGCGTTTTGTCACCTAATGAGCATGTCTCCTCGATGACTTTACACATTTAACTACAATTCATGTTGACATACCAAAGACTGCCTGTAAAGCTTGTTCCGTTTACGCGTAGCGGAGATCGAGAATTCGATAACATTATCTACTTTAAACGGACTGAAAATACCTGCAGTGCATGCTCGTTCCAGAATGTTGAGCCATAACTCTGCCGGTAGTGGTGGAAGGTCTACTGGGTCCGGAAGAGCTCTATGTGTAGTATTCATTGAAGTGGGAGAGTATCATACCAAGGACCAAGGCATCAAAAAATACGAATGAATCAGCTTCCCCTAAAGCTTTCGGCATTTCCCGAGACCAACCTTGTCTTCCGCCATTCCAGGCCTTTGGCTCTTACTGCTTTTTGGGCATTGGTCGTCCTATAGCCTCAACAAAGATCGACATGTACAGTGGCGAGATATGCATGGTGCCTGAATTTAACACATATGAAGATATTGTGAACGTATATGAATACCCAGAAACCCTTGCAGCTGTGGACACCGCCACCCGCCACATTTCTTACTGAGCGCATACTGCCACCACTAGATGCCAAAATTGAGAACGAAATTGGACACAATCCGCGCTTCCATGGCTCGTGGTTACCTGTGTCAGTTCCAATTTACTTTCTCGAAACCGTTTGCTATGAGGTTTCAACCATGCCATAGTGACATTGAAGTCTCATTAACCCTTCGGGCGAACTGGCATGTATGTAACATTTCATACTGCTATTCCTGGGTGCCCTAATATTTGAATAAGTCGTTACAGTCAATCATAAATTCCGTGCGGCAGTGATTATATAAATCGTTGTTGGCACCTTTTCACACAACCAGTGTACCCGCCTTTCGCCACTTTAAAGATGATCACATAATACCAGCCATATTCTCGACACCAGACATTCCTCCCATTGACGACAAAACTTAACGGAAAACCTCTCTCCATCGAGTGGCCTATCGACAGTAGCGACACGGGTGCCAAGCGTTTACAATTTCCGCTTCTCATCTTTTGATCCCAATATTCTCAACTGCATATGCTTTGGCCCACAACGCTGGCGCTGCTCTGTCATTACTTCATCATGAGTAGCAACACATACCTTTTTCTACGACGATATGAGCCAAGCATTTGCCGTGATCGAATGGGGGCCTAAGCCGAGCGTTAGGATCAGAGGCCTAGTTCCAAAGCAGCGGATATCTCAGTGGCTCATGTTTCCTCCGAATGAAAGGTTTGACTTGCATGTTAATGTTTCAAGGAATTACATTGTATGATTGTATTAATTTACACTGACATATGACAATGGAAGTTGGCGGTATTATTTACACCTGGGTACCTTTGGGAAGCACTATCAGGGTATGTTCGTTACCACCGCCGTCATCGTCGCTCAACCAAACTCTACAGCTTTTCTCGACGGATTTCTGCATTCCAATACTACTCACATTTCTTGACCAAGCAGACGGAGGTGCCAACCTTATGGTTACACGAGAAGCCGGAGAGGCAGGCCTATTGGAGGTCTCTCTTGTGGTAGCTGTTCTCTGGGAGAGATTTTGCAGTATGATGAATGAGATAGCCAAGTTTATGGATCATGCACAGTAAAAATCGATATAGTAAATTCCTGCCCTTAATGTTAATGCCAGAAGCACTCCGCCTAATGCCCTCTCGTAGCGTAGTATACCATATAAGCGCTCATTCCATTCAACGTCAGTATCTAGGAAATGCAGAGTCAGGTGTAAAAAACACGAAAGTACGAGGGAAGCAGGGCACGTCAGGGCTGACACTGGAATTATGGTGAGTGTTTGAACAAGATGTTAAATCGGCGGCATTCTAGACAGAGGAAAGTTGGTTAAACTGTATTATCTATATGTTGTCCGTATTGACCACTTGATACGAAACAGTAATTACTTCGACCAATTTCTGTATCTTCGATTTCAATGCCGAGATCGGTTCTTCTTGAACACGTTTGACTTCTGCATCTGAAAGCAGAGAAAGTCGTGTTGGTTACATAGAACCGACCTAATTGGCTTGCCTTGTTTTATTTGTTTTTCTGCTTCTTTTCGAGCAAGAGTCAGCTTCTCAGCTTATTGGTCGACATTAATATGCAGTCTCCAGCTCAACAAGTTAAAAACTCCCCTTTTGCTCTCATGCTCCCAGCTGCCTCTTGAGCTATGAAATCAAAAAGTAATTGGCCCAAGCATTGTATTGTGGGGGATGGAAATAGCCCACCTAATTCTTGCGCTCTTTTGGCCTTCTACGATTCTTTCTTCAGCTGTCCATAGGAAGTCAAGTATAACATCTCAGATAGGGGGGGCTTTGAGCGACCCAACCTTCCCTTAACTTCATTGTTAAGTCTTTCTCTCTTTCCGTGGCTGAGGGCAACTGTTCTTCGATCCAAACGTTCAACTGGGAGGGGAACTGGGAGCCTTATGTATGATGTGATTATATCTGGGCATTTCTGAACTATCATGAGTGGCGAGCATATCTTTCCAGGCTCTTCTCAACATATCACGGTGTTCGGGCGCCAAGTGGTCAGACTCTTCTCAGTCCATTTGAGTTCCTTCCTCCTCTTGAATGGCGACGTCGAGAGCTTTGAGACAGTCTGTAAGGTTCATGAAAAAACTGAGTGGAATGCTCACAAGCCATATTCAACATCCACATCTTCGCCACGTTTTCTTTTTTTTTTTTTGCCTGTTCAGGCGTCGGAAGGCAGGGTTTCCTAGATCTCAGACAAACAACTCTAAAGTTCAAGCCGCTTTGCCCACCCCACAGGACAAACTTTCGAATCCGCTGGAGGTGGTCCGTGACCAGTTGCTTCGAAAAAGTAGACGTGGCTAGCTTGGGCTGGGTTCACTGCAAATGGGTAATCCATGCCAGGGTGGCATTTCAAGTTCGAATTGTGCAATGAGGCCGTCATCTCAGGCCGTTTTGCTAATCTTGGAGGATGGGCCCCAATATAGGGGTTGGGGAGGATTTTCGGAGGTTGTGGGCCTTGTGGTTGTATTTTAGCCATGGTGTGAGAAGAACATAACAAGAAATGGGGCGGTGAAAGTGAAGCTTGTTTGAGTGGGCAAGGGCTCAACTCTCTTTACGTTCGAGCGCTTAAGTGGTGATAAACAAACGTTCCCATCAACCTCGTACATGCCTCTGGGCTACGCTAGATTTGGGGCGTCCAGTTGAGTTGACAAGGAGCTCGATGTTTCTAAAATTTGGTGTTGAGCAATTATGGTGACAAGAAACGGAACTGATGAAAAGTGAGGTCCTCAACAATCAATGTATGTATGTAAAGTCCAAATGAAAGACTCCGCCCTATGCCCGCCCTAGACGCAAGATCGAGAAACGCTTTCTGATCTTAGTCGGTAAATCTACCTTCACCTCCTCAGACACAGCCGACGACGCTAACGAAGACCTCGAGGGAGAGGCTGACGGGATCATCCCTCGGGAACGGGCCATCTTCTCGCTGGAATCGAACCCAATTCGTGATGACAGTGCCTCTGGTATTGAAAACAATCCTCCCAGGTGGCGCTGCGAGGTCTGTTTCGCCAGACCTGAAGTATTACGATCCCGATTCTGGCGCCTCGAAGAAGTGAACGACGGGACTTCTAAGAAAGAGGCTGATTGGCGTGAAGGGGTGGTGGCTTTGGTCTGTGCTGGGACTTGCCGCTGAGGGCCAACATCTGAGGAGCGCTGGGGAAGGGAGGGCGGGGTGTTGGAGACTTTAATGTCAATGTTGTAATCGAAACGTGAGAAGAGGTCCAAAGCGTAGTCAGGCAACGGCGCGTCGATATCCTCGGGGGTATACTGTGCGCCCGACAGACGGGTGTCGAGATAGATCGTGGCGGTGCCGTTCTCATTCTCACTGTTGGACTCGGGCTTCGCTGGTCGGGAAGGTGGGAGAGTGGCGGCCGTAGTGGGGGGCGTCGACAAGTATGAGTCTGCTGTAAAGGTAGAAACGTAAGAGGACGCTGTGTCTGTGGCCGGAGATTCGGAGTCCGCTTCTGAGACGAGGTGGAGCGAAGGCGGTACGGGTGGTGTAGTAGATGGGTGGTGTTGTGGCCGGCGCATCCAGTTGTCCAATGATATTGGCCTCCAATGTTGGAAGGTAGAGGTAGTGCGCAGACGCATTGGGGAAACTCTATCCAAAGTTCTTCGTTTGTACGGGCGTTCGACGAGGATGGAAGTAGCCTTGCGAATGCGGACGGAGGGGAGCTTTGCAGATGACTCCAAGAAATGGGCCAAGTTCTGGCGGCGCCTCTCCTCCTTACTGAGCTTGCCATTGACTTGAACCTGAGGTGGAGCGCTTCTCAACAACGTGAGTTGCTCCTGCACGGCATTTCTCTGTTCATTGGCGGCGCCTTGGCGGTGTTCCTGCAGCCAACGTTCGCGCTTCAGCGACTCATAGACCTCTGGATCCATGCCTCGGTCGGCCAAGAGACCTCGTAATTTCTCTGCTCGTTCGCGAGCATCCAGAGCATGAGCACTGAGCATCGATGTGGCCTCTTTTAACGATCGAATCTGTAACTCGTGCGGTGATACCTCTTCTTGGCATCTTTCAAACTGTCTCGCGAGTTCGTCCTCTGCCGTCGAATAACGCTTCATCCTGCGCTGGTCGGCCATTGTGGTTTGCAATATGGGCAGCCTAGTGGCGTTGCCACTGAAAAGAAAGTAAGATACAGTGCTCAGAGAATATCAGTGCCTCATACCTTTCCACCGTCGCTGTTCCCATTGAATTGGTTCGCTCCTAAGTTCAAAATGAGTTGAACCCTTATAAGCATGCTAAGACCGCACCTGGAGAGCCATTAGTTTCCTGGCGTTCTTCACAGAACCAGATGTGATGCCCGTCAAATTCACAACTTGAGAAGGTGGCGGCGGTATTAATACGTGTCCTGCTTTGCTTCTTCGGCCTGAACAGCATTCCATGACACCCAATATGGTCCCAATAGTCCCTCGAGCTGAGTATCAGGATTTATAGGCTCTAGACGTCGCCAAATTACATTCCAAGCTACTGGTTGGAGTGAGAAGACGGACAGGGCTGACAGTTGACCTGAACCCAAACATGGATCAAAAACCGGCTTGGACTCGGGACGAATTTCCGGAGCGCGTAGCCAAACATCAGCTCATTCTCTCCTTCAACGTCAACCACCACCACAATGGTTAACGACAGTGTTTTGTCCATTAAAATAGGCCATGTCGCATTTAAATTGTTGATTGAGAACATGTATGATGGATATGGTTGTTATAGGCTTATTAAGGCAAGGCAAGGCGTCTCAAGTTACAAGTTACCTGAATGAATGCAACACAATACGTATCCATTGCCAATGTAATATCGTCGAATTTGGAGGCGCTTGACTCAAGTTGGGCACTTTCTACTCTTGTTATAAGCTTTTGACAGATGCTCGTCGACAGCTGCACTACCTAATCTCTACTGAGATGAGGTCCCTGTTTCCTTGTCTCCGAGTCTGTCGTTGGTCCACCAGGAATTTCGGCGTCTGCTTCTTCGGTAGAATATTGCCTCGGCGAGTTTCTCACGTCGTTTGGGCATCTTGTGGCGACTTCCCGGAATTCAAAACCTTTGTGGCGAATTCTCAAATTTCAAGACTTGATATTGCAGCTAATCTGGACAAGGGGTTGGGAACAAAGTCTTCGGCCAGTCTCAGGGTCAGCGGTATTCAGTGGAATGATGTCCTTCCCTTGGATAATTATTACTTACATAGTATCAATTGCCTATTTGTAAGAAAGTCGTTCAGATGAGTTGTTATTGAACACCGTGTCCGTCTATAAGTATTTGCCGGGAACTCAATGGTAGAATCGACGACTGACTGATCACAGTCGTCGATTCTACATTTGCAGATGCTTATGGAAAGTCACCTACATAGTGTTATGAGCAGGAGTCAATACTGAAAATTACGCCTTAACATGATTGTCGCTTACATATAAATATCTGTAGCAAACATTAAGGATATTATGTACTATTAAGTATGGTCGTAATTCCGGTAGGACTTTATCGATTTTCACTCCAGTGAAACGCAGATTATTCGATGAGAGTACGGGTCATGTAAGTATAGCGTTAATCACGACGTTATTCATTGCTTACCTTAATGGAGGAACCGAATACCACCCAATCGCAATGACTGTCAATCCGTCACCGACCAACCCATGAGGCTCCCTCAGTATACCGTTACTATACACTATACATACTCGTGGCACGGCACCCTCCATGTGGAACTGGTTGCTGAATAACACTGGATTTCAGCTGCCATCCAAGCCGCGACCACGATGTTCCTTCTTGCCTTCTCTTGAGGCCTTCGTATGTTTTTTCTCAGCCACGGAAACTAGCGCTTGGCAATGCCCTGATAGTGGTCTTTGTGTGGTAAAAAATCTTCGTATACAGTAGCCCTTTCACCACTCTTCCCAATACTCGACACCTTGTCCCTGCTCTGTGTGCCATTATGCTCAAAGTTGACTATTCCTTGGCAGGCGAAGTAGTGAACCGGGCCCTGTGGTCGTTTGAATTAATGCTTCCTAACCATCGGTCGATCACTCTACAAGACAGCTCCATATAGTTGAAGTTCAGATACACGTCCAATTCCATAACTCATTTGGATCGCAGAAGCACTCGAGTCGGCAAATCGGGCAAATCGACATCATATCGCCATCCATATGCCCTTGGACCTATGACTACAACAACCTCTTGCATCTTGTTCTGCACGAGAAAAGAAGACATCATTCTGCTTAAAAGGCGGTTAATCTATGAAGACGATTTCCAGGTATCCGCTTCTCGACTTCGTATTTTTATAAACCAAGTCTCCAGATGGGCATCCTAAACAACTTATTCTTCGTATCCATTTATCTAGCTGTGGTGTACGCGTCCTGAAAATACTCAACCCACTGCACACGCGCCATTGGGCGAGGCTTTCAATTCTAAGCATTCCACCGCGAAAACAAGTTCCAAGTGCGTCACCCATCATGTATTTTACATAGACTGATAAATATATGTGATAAAGACTTTCGGTGCCGGACTTGATCAATCCCCCTCGTTTGCTCCACTTTCTCTTTCAGAAGCCACAGTCGAGTTTGTGAAATCTCATCTTGGCGTTGATGAAAGCAAGGTCGCGTCCAAGTCTGGATATACCACGGATAAGGCTAAAATTGCCTATGCCAAACAAGCACATGTACATACTCAGGCTGACTGTCCGCCTCTGTACTCGAGTTGAGCCTCCGTCTAGGAAGGCGTGCCGTTTGCAAATGCCGTTGCGAACATCGCGTTCAAAGGAAACGAGGTCGTCTCTTTTGGATCATCTTTTGTCAACCCTAGTAAGGCTCTACTTCATTGGCTCCTAAGCTTGCCGTTTACAATGACCGTAGACAACATCGCATCACCCACACCATCACTCTCAGGCGAATCAATTATTCCAGTGGTCGAGGATACTCTCGACGGCACGTACAATGGATTTCCCACTTCGCTTGAGTATCTTGCTCGAGAGGACGGCTCTGTCGCTTTGACACATGTCATCCAAGTCCAGAACGAGGAGACTGGGGCATGGTATGAGGCCTTTGCGGACGCCCATACCGGAGAAATTCTGACTGTGACTGACTTTCTCTCTGATGCCACGGTGAGGATATTCTCGTCTGATGAACTCGGAGAACGATTAACTATTTTCATCAAAGTACAAAGTCCTCCCGATTACCAAAGAGAATTTTCCCGAGGGCCTTGAAATTCTCGTTGACACACAGGATACCTTCTCTTCTCCTTTGAGCTGGCACGACGACGGATCGACCCAGATCAACAGCACCTCGTAAGCATTGCTTCTTCTTTTCAACACAAATATTGAACTCAGGACTCGCTGTAGCGGGAACAATGTTGTCACATACAAAGGAACACAGACTAATGTAACATTCCAAAGCACACCAGACTGGGTGTTCAACTATACTTATGACGATACCCTTGCACCTACCGCCGGCGAAAACATCGACGCCGCCCGCACGAACGCCTTTTACATCATCAACACCATCCACGACTTTGCTTATCGCTATGGTTTCACTGAAACGTCATTTAACTTCCAAACCAACAACCCCGACAAGGGAGGAAAGGGTAATGATCGTGTGTTGATGTTCGTACAGGACTCTTCGGGAACTAACAATGCTAATTTTGCTACACCTGCTGAGTATGTTAATTTTATTCTTATATCTTCTTTTTCCTGACCACATGCATGTACGATAGTGGCCAGTCTGGAACGTGCAGAATGTGAGATTCAAACCCGGTTGACTCTTAATGTAGCTGATGATCTGCCAGGTTTGTGTGGACGCGAACGATCGTGAGTGCCCTGGTAATTGAACCACTTCTGAATCTAACACACAGATCTTCGTAGGTGAGACGCGATGGCGCTTTAGAGAATGTCATAATTACACATGAGATGACCCACGGCATCACCAACCGCATGACGGGTGGAAGAACTGGACGATGCCTGCAGACCACCGAAGCTGGTGGCATGGGAGAAGGTTGGTCAGATGCCATGGCTGAGTTCTCACTGCCTTGAATTTTTTCTCTTCGGCTCACTCCTCTTGCGAGGTGGGCGGAGCAGAAGTCTGCCAGTATTACGGATTATGTGATGGGACAATATATTATCAATAGCCCCGGAGGCATTCGTACACACCCTCACTCAACCAATGCGTAAGCTCTTTTGACCTTGACTTTGTAATTATGATCATGACACACAAGACTTACTTCAGGACCACAAACCCGTTGCGTTACTCGGGAATTGCTGCTCTGAACGAAGTTCATAGTATGTCTCTTACTTGATCATGCTTTTAATGGACTCTGAGTGGCAATTCTAGATATTGGGGAAGTGTGGGCCAACATACTTCATAACGTCTATGCCGCTCTTGTCGAGGAGCACGGTTTCAACGCTGAAGCTAAGAATACGCCCGAAGGGACCGAAGGCAACATCGTCTTCCTGCATCTCTTCATCGATGCTCTTGCTCTCCAGCCCTGCAACCCGACGTGTAAGGTGATCCTTCAACAATGAGAATAGCATCTGATCAAAATTTACCGTACAGTTGTCTCTGCCCGAGATGCGTGGATTCAAGCAGATGTCAACCGATATGACGAAATTAACGCTTGTCTCTTGTGGAAAGCGTTCGCAAGCCGTGGACTCGGAGTTGATGCCGTCAGGTTTGTTGATGACAGCACTGTCCCTTCTGCCTGTGAATAGATTGGCATTCCATTCTTTCATTGACAGAGGCGATGGAGTGTCTGTGGAACATTCAGTTGAGATGGAAAACAAAGAGCTATCAAGGGGTAATGAGTTCAGGTTGTTTGTAACTCCGGTATGCGTGCAGATCAAAGCAGCCATCATATCGACGCCACCTGTTCCTTGGAAAGTCTATATCCTGAAATGTCCATTGAAGCATACATACACAGCTAGAATATGTGAAATTCAAAGCCTCAAGTTACGTATATATGGACTTGTGACTTTTGAAAATGCCTTCCAATCAACTGAGTGGTGCGCCACCTCAGTTGATTGTGTACGACTGTGATGAGCCAGGGTAGTTTGAGGATGTTTAACTTCAGGCAAGAACGATATAACGGCCATTATTACGATTACTTTCGACCATTGAATGTGCTTTTTGGAGGAAGTATTAGGTGCTTTATCTAATGTACAGATAGCGCATGTACAAAGCGCTAAATATCTGGCCAGGATCAAAGCGTCTTGAAAGCAGAAAAAAATACAATGATCATTTAGGATAGGCTTTTGGCCAGGCCTGATATCTCTCAACAAAGCGGGTTCAAGAGTGGCCAAATATGTATAGATGATTATAAAGGGCTCTCTTACTGGCTCGGTGCCGCACACGATCCTTGACTGAGGCATCCACTTCTAAAACATCTCTCAGAACAAGAATGCCCACTCCCACTCCCATGTCAGAATGGCCGGCCCCATTCGGCCCTATCGATTTATTTCCGCGCCACGACAACGCCATGGTTGGCGAAATCAACGAGATAACTTCTAGACATACCCTGGACACTCAACCTACGCTGTCTGGTACTGTCGGCCTTTTTGATAACCTGTTCTTGGCAAGCTCTCCGGTCGCATACATCCCTGCCGATTTCCAAGGACGTACAATGGATCCCTTTGTATGGCGTACAATACGAGAAGAGAACTTGAAGTTCGTACGCCCTGAGGATATCACGCCTTCCCCTAGTAAACCACAGCTACCAAAATCTCGGGCTCCACCATCCTCCTCGCCCCTCATCTACCGTCCCACATTGGATGAATATATGTCCACTATAGAACGCCACCGAGATTCCTCCAAGGCTGCCCTTACAACAAGGACCAACGTCCAGAAAGTTTCCGATAGTTTTAAGGTACAGGCACTTCCTGGAACAGGACATACGTGCCCTGTTCCCGATTGTGGACAGGTGTGCAAAAATAGGCATGACATGGGACGTCACTTGATGACCAGAGATCACCAAGTACCTTCAATTCCTTGCCCAAAGAATTGCGGATCAATGTTTACCAGGGACGATTCCGCAAAGAGGCATGGAAATTCCTGCAGTTCCCGAAAATCGAAGACCACGCACCGCGTTTAAAGAGTCGGCCTTGTAGGTAGCCGGCCCTGTTTACGAGAGCATCGTATGCCAACGTTCGAATCCGAGGGCAGAAACCTTTTAGCTTGAAGACATTCTTGGGTAGGTGTGTGAAGGTATCAATGATGAACATCTATAATTTATAATCTTGTTACAGGCCTACTTGTACACTTTCTTCTTTCAGTTCCTCTTCAAACCTCATGCCGCGAGCTGCTTGATTTTCAATATAATGGCTGAGAAAGCCATCGTCGTCAGTTCCAATTTTCATAGGCAGAGGAGGCAACGTACATTGCGAATCAAGACCCTGATAGGGGATCTGCTCCCACAAGCCTCCACATCCTTCACGAGTAGTGCCTATATAGCCATACTTGGGAGTAAGCTGGCGTTCCAAGAGCCAGGTTCCAAACTTCGAGCCAAGCTAGTAAGGCGACATTATGAGCGAGGACTAAGTTAAGCCAAAAACTAACGTACCCCCGTCTTCTGATTCCAAGACTCGACGATAAGTACGAAGGGGCTCTGTCCGATCTCCATGATAGTCTGCGAACGGAATCAGAACACGACTGGGCTGCTTCAGTGACAACGCACTTTTTCATCGACAAGATTTATCGTCGGCTTATTCACAAGTCCCACATCCAGCCCCTCTTGTCGACACCTCAACACTGCATCCCACGACCTGTATACCATCTCCCCAAACGACACAACGTATCCCTTGGTCCCTTTGACCAAGATCTCGTCCTTTCCCGGCTCGAACTCGTATTTGTCGTCGAAGAATCGGGAGCCATCCTCACGTAGGAGCCAGGGGACCTTGGAGCGCGTGGAAAAGACAAAGCGGAGGCCGCGTTGGAAGAAGACTTTACGGACGATGGCAATCATTTGTTGTGGGTCTGCTGGGAAGTAGAGTGCGGAGTGGACATCGGAGAGGCCGTTGTCTGCGAACATGGAGTTGATTCCAAAGTGGCAAGTGTTGTCTGCCATCTAGTATCAGTTGTTAGTACGAAAACCTACAGCGATCATAGAAACGAACCTCATCAACTGTCATCAACCATATTAGTTAAGGACACCCCGTATGAACAGAACCACGTACCTCCAGAATGCGAAAAGTGGCACAGCACATTGCAGTTATTCAGCCTCGCCATCGTAACCTCACTAACTACCATCTCTAAAAACGCCGAAAACGTTGAGAAGACTCCAAACTTGTCCTTGTCAAACCCGAACCCTGCCGCCGCCGAAAAATTGCCCCTCTCCATGATGCCGGAGGGCACAAATACCTCCGGGTGTTTCTGGTGAATAACCTTCAAGCCTGTCGACCCCTCGAGGTCACTATCAATGACCATGACCCTCTTCTGTGCTTCCTCCTTAGAAAGCCCGTCGAGGACGAGGTTGACCGCCTCTCCAAAGATGACACGAGTGGCGCCGACCTCTTTTGTCACGCCAATACTGAGGTACGGCTGGGAGAGGGCGGAGATCTGAGTGTATAGAGAGGAGAAGTCGGGGTAGATCCCACGCTTTTTGAAGTAAGCGAGTGCGGACTTGACGGGGATAACATCGTGCCCGTGGGTGCTTCCCTCGATATCTGGAATTCCTGGTGCCATCACGCGCTTCAAGACCACTGCCAGTCGGTCAAGATACAATATTGTATCACACAGAAAAGATCCTCACATGCAGCAGGCCCATCGTGTGCAACGACCTTGGTGATGCCTTCCCAGACACTGTCGAGATCCTCCCCTTGGCCGTTGAACACCTTGAGCCCATGGCCCTCAAGCGTTTTGGCAACACTGTATCCTTTGAGATACTGCGATGGGTGACCGGCAATGGTGACGTCATTGTCATCGACGATAATCTTGACGTTGAGGTGTTGCGCGACAGCCAAGCGGGCTGCTTCCGCGTCATTGCCTTCCTGCTGAGAGCCGTCGGAACCCAAGCAGAAGACAACTTTGTCGCGGTTTGCGAAAGAAACGCCGTTCACGAGAGGCCTGGGCTCTTTGAGCTGTGGAGATGGAGTAGATGGCAGTGAACGCACCACATATGCCCAAGGCGCCCAGAAGAGAACTTGACACCAGGTGTGAGCCCCAACTCAGGGTGTCCTGGGAGCTTGGAGTTGGCCTCGCGGTAATGAAGGAGGTGCTCTGCGGGGAGCGATCCCTCCAATGCAGCGAGCAGGTATTGAGTGGCGACGCGGTGACCTGTAAACGTTCGAATGTACACCCAATGGTCGCTTTGAAAGCTTACCAGCTTCATCGAAGATGATCGGGTAGAACTTCGTCGAGTGATTGAAGAGGGCCAGGAGGATGCATACCTCTGGAGCAGTATCATACGCCCCGCCTTCAATCCCAACCTCAGATAAAGTGTTCAAATAATCTGAAACAGAGAGGAATACCAGTGTGTCCGCTCACGCCGCGAGCAGCACCTGTCGCAGTGAACAATACTATTGCATCGCGAAAGAGTTGAATGTTAGCTTCCAGTGCTTTCTTTTCGTCTGCTGAAAGCTTGAGCTTGCTGGGATCCAGAGAAAGCCTAAACGGAGCACATTGTTAGACACCACCGACGTCGTCGCTGGCGACAGTGATGACCCACTTAGTATCAAAGTTGGAGAGGTCGATTGGAAACTGAGAAAACGACATAGTAGTAGTGGTCAGAGTAGCTGTAAGTCGAGTTTGATTCCGACGGGGGGGACTTTTGTAATGGACCGAATCATACTTAAGACATCCCGAGCACCGCGGTTATACAAACGAACAGGTGACACTGAATTTGCCAATTAAATATAGACAGCTTCTACATAGACTCTACAAATGTCTAACGTGGGGATCTAGAAGAAGTAAAGGTCAGTCATGCAAAGATGGAACGATGATGGGTATCATGAGAACGTGAAAAGAATCAGAGAACCGAGTTTCGACGTGGCTCTCACCCGTAAGGGGAGCGCTTCGGACGGCACTTCCTAAAGCTATCGGTGAAGAATCGTCATGCAGAGAAAGAAGGGAAGAAGAAAAAGGGGATTGAGAAGGAAAAGGGAGTATGCAACTCACAGTAATTGCTATCGAAATCCAGCCCAATCGATTCGGCCACCTTTTCGACATAATACCATAGATGTTCAGAGAAAAAATGTTTTAACCATTGTGTTGGTAACCAGCAATCCACAGGAGAAGGAACGCGACGACGAAAAAAAAAAGTTATGGAGTTATGTACAAGGAAGGTTGAATCCCCGAATCTCCGCTTGATTGAAGGCATTCCCACGCCCACCCATTATGTTTCAGATAACCTCCCTGATAACAAAAACCACAACATATTCGTAGCTGCTAACGGAACGTTTACAGCATCCACTACTTTTCCTCCACCGGTTGCGACTTCAAGAAATCCTCCGCAGAGCTTATATCGACCGTGAATAATTTCTTGAGTACATTTAGGAAGTACTAGGCCACCCAGTGAGCTGTGACGACATACTGGGATGCAACAAATAATTCTCACAAATTTTATTTTTTGAAAGGGCATGGAAATGTCGAATATACCGAATGGAGGCTTTCACCCGAACGAACAGGTGAACAATGTCGAGCAGACTAGCACATCGACGGGCAGCACTCAGGTTCCAGCGAAACGCAAGCCAGGCCGGCCGAAGGGAAGCACGAAGAAGAACATTACCGGGGAACCGCCAGCGCCAAAGGTGAAGCGACCTGTGGGTCGTCCAAGGAAAGACGGATTTCCTGCTGGGTCGCTGGGGTCGGCACGACCACGCCCGAAGCAGGCTCAAACGGTTTGTATTCAATCATTGTGACAGTCCCGAATGTTCAGATGCAAAAGTCCTGACAGTTTCCTTAGCCAGCTCCAGGTTCGTGGCCAGTGCCATTGGGTGGTGTTGGTTACCCTCAGCACCAAACTCAATACCCACACATGTCGGCTTCTGCAGGTCCGAGTAATACCACGGCCCAGCAGATTCCTATCGACCCGCATTTGGAGGCAGACGACTGGGCTGTTCTTGCACGAACCAATCCGAATGCTTTCCTTACGACCTTACTCTCGGCCCTTGCAGCACCGAATCCCATCTCCAGCGCCGGTCCGACTGTCGAAGAAGCCTTCAAATCTCATCTCAATTCATTAACGCCAATGTCTAACCAGCTCCAGCCCATTCCGTCTCTTTATTCCATTCTCAAGACTTTCTGGTTACCGTCTTCACCTGCATACTTTTCCCTCACTGCCAGTGCCTCGACTGCTCGGACACCCTCAGAACACCGCTTTCTGTACTGGGACCCCCAACCACTCGTTTTCAACGGCATCGCATGCCCAAGTTGCGCTTCGCCTCTCCTTAACCGTGGGCGCATCTCCTCGGGACCAATAAAAATTTACGATATTGAGCGCCCCTTCTTTATCATTGGCTGCGAGTACGCATGCCGCTCGAACGCCTGTGCCTCAGTTGGCCCTGAAGGCCGCAAATTTGCGAGCACTGACGCGAGTATCTTTCGTGCGTTACCCGCAAAACTTAAGGACGAGTTCCCCGCAAGGTTATTGTACGCAGATGCGGACGCTGGGAGTGGTGCCAATATATGGAATTGGGGAGCTCTGGGCGTCAGCCTGAGTTTGTGGAATATGGTGCGAGGTTGCTTGAGGGCAGGGATGAGGAAGGATATAATTCTACAGCTGGTGGACGCAGTGCAGAAAGGAGTGCCAGAAGACGAACATATGCCAGCAGATGCACCGGTGAATGGAGTGAAGACACAGGAAGAGGGAGAGGACGATGATGGCGGGGGAGAAGTGGGAGAGCACGGTGGACAAGGCGAAGGTGCGGGTTCCAACGGGACATCTACCTCAGCCAGCGCTGGCAACAACGCATCTCACAGTCAGGGACAGGGTGGTGATGGCGATATCAACCCTGTAAGTTTCGTTCTGTCCATAGACAAAAAACCATCTGAGCAGTGCAGGCCTTTGTCCAGACGTTTATCGATGCTTACAACGACGCCTGGAAGGCGAATAGCGGCGCCGCGCCCGTTTCATCCGCCTCCAGTGCTCCTCCAACCACCAGTACCCCGCATCCAGAAGGCACCAGCTCCACACCACAGCAAGCACAAACACAAGGCCAGGCTCAGCCCCGACAGCAAGGCCAAGGATCACCCCAAATGCAATCACAAATTGAAATACAGATCAAGAGCCCTCCAGCCCCATCTAACACGATATTCGACTACCCCACCAAAGGCTTCGCAGGTTACCCTTACGCCGCATACCCCTTCTTTCCTCCTGGTGGTTCTTCTCCCGCTCCGCCCGAGAATAACCTGAAGCGACCATACCCATTTAGTCCTGATGAGGGGGGCAGTACGTCTGCGCCGATAGACTCCTCCAAAAGAAGTCCGCGACACTGCTGTAAATGCGGCTCCTCAGATTGCAAGGGCAAGGGCGGGCGCTCCTTCTGCACGAATGGGTGCCAGGATTGTGGGAAGCTGGATTGTAAAGGACGGAATAGTCGGCGGCCGGATAAGAAGTGTTCTGAAGGGTGGACGACATAGACGCTGGTTGTCGTGAGGCTGTTGATGATGATGGTGTAATGTTATGCCAATTAGGTGGGTTTTGCTGTTGCTTTGTTGTGCCTGATATCATTGACTGATTCGTATCATTGTAATCTAGCTTGACTGTGCTGATGTACATGCCTTCTCGGGCTCTCTCCGCGTTTGTATCCATAATGTATTACTCTCGTCAGATCTTCGAACACATAATCGTTTTGTGTATGTATAAGGAGGAAGTTTTTGGAGGCTGAGGATGGCGATTGAGAAGTTCTTGCCCATGTCAGATACGTCACGTGACCGTT